>JAKVIS010002073.1:0-25929 GCA_033119425.1 Bufotes viridis
TTTGGAGTTGGCACAATGAGAATGCACCAGCCTGTCCAATCAAAGTTCTGTGCTAGCACTAAATGAACTTAGCACCTCTGTAACTGAGCTACATGCTGCAGGAATCCAAAAGCAGATTCCAAATCAGCATTTTAATGCAGCTATAGTGAAAAGTGCTCATAAACTAGGTTTTCTCCTTGCTGACTTCTGTGGCTGCAATCCAATCCCTTGCCAACATTTCTTATTCATTGAAATGACAGCTGTGTTTAACTGCAAATACAAATGACAGCCTCCAGAAAATAAATATGGCAGCCTCCATAAAAATTTCAATAGACAGAACACTGAGCGTGTCACAATGGAACCCTTTCAGCATACATGGATGATGACATCACAATAGACCCTTGCTGTTTTCCTCCCTGGCAGCAGCCATGATGCTTCATTCTTCAGTCAGGTGTGGATCCATGCACATCAACAGGTAAGGGCACCAATCAACAGGTAAGGGCACGTTTTTGTGTGTGTCAAACGAAGGTGTCAGCTTATGAAAGATTTGTTTGAGGGAACAAGTGGCGCTTCTGTGCAGATTGGAATACTGTCCAGCGTCTATTAGCAAGCCCAGAACAAAAAGCCTTCTTAACTGTTCCTGATGGTATGGAAAAAGAACTCTTAGAGTAACCCTTGATACCCTCTTTCTCAACACAGGAATATAAAGCGGCCATCGACAAAGCTAAGCCTTTTCTGTTTCTTGCATTTTGGCCTTTGACATGCAGGTGCAGTTCAGCTTAGCTTCTGCAACTCACCACCTCTCATGAGATACCATACCTTTTATGCATTTTTGGAGTTGGCACAATGAGAATGCACCAGCCTGTCCAATCAAAGTTCTGTGCTAGCACTAAATGAACTTAGCACCTCTGTAACTGAGCTACATGCTGCAGGAATCCAAAAGCAGATTCCAACCCAGTATTTTAATGCAGCTATAGTGAAAAGTGCTCATAAACTAGGTTTTCTCCTTGCTGACTTCTGTGGTTGCAATCCAATCCCTTGCCAACATTTTCTTATTCATTGAAATGACAGCTGTGTTTAACTGCAAATCAAAATGGCAGCCTCCAGAAAATAAATATGGCAGCCTCCATAAAAATTTCAATAGACAGAACACTGAGCGTGTCACAATGGAACCCTTCAGCATACATGGATGATGACATCACAATAGACCCTTGCTGTTTTCCTCCCTGGCAGCAGCCATGATGCTTCATTCTTCAGGTGTGGATCCATGCACCTCAACAGGTAATGGTACCAATCAACAGGTAAGGGCACGTTTTTGTGTGTGTCAAACGAAGGTGTCAGCTTATGAAAGATTTGTTTGAGGGAACAAGTGGCGCTTCTGTGCAGATTGGAATACTGTCCAGCGTCTATTAGCAAGCCCAGAACACAAAAGCCTTCTTAACTGTTCCTGATGGTATGGAAAAAGAACTCTTAGAGTAACCCTTGATACTCTCTTTCTCAACACAGGAATATAAAGCGGCCATCGACAAAGCTAAGCCTTTTCTGTTTCTTGCATTTTGGCCTTTGACATGCAGGTGCAGTTCAGCTTAGCTTCTGCAACTCACCACCTCTCATGAGATACCATACCTTTTATGCATTTTGGAGTTGGCACAATGAGAATGCACCAGCCTGTCCAATCAAAGTTCTGTGCTAGCACTAAATGAACTTAGCACCTCTGTAACTGAGCTTACATGCTGCAGGAATCCAAAAGCAGATTCCAACCCAGTATTTTAATGCAGCTATAGTGAAAAGTGCTCATAAACTAGGTTTTCTCCTTGCTGACTTCTGTGGTTGCAATCCAATCCCTTGCCAACATTTCTTATTCATTGAAATGACAGCTGTGTTTAACTGCAAATCACAAATGGCAGCCTCCAGAAAATAAATATGGCAGCCTCCATAAAAATTTCAATAGACAGAACACTGAGCGTGTCACAATGGAACCCTTCAGCATACATGGATGATGACATCACAATAGACCCTTGCTGTTTTCCTCCTGGCAGCAGCCATGATGCTTCATTCTTCAGTCAGGTGTGGATCCATGCACCTCAACAGGTAAGTGGCACCAATCAACAGGTAAGGGCACGTTTTTGTGTGTGTCAAACGAAGGTGTCAGCTTATGAAAGATTTGTTTGAGGGAACAAGTGGCGCTTCTGTGCAGATTGGAATACTGTCCAGCGTCTATTAGCAAGCCCAGAACACAAAAGCCTTCTTAACTGTTCCTGATGGTATGGAAAAAAGAACTCTTAGAGTAACCCTCGATACTCTCTTTCTCAACACAGGAATATAAAGCGGCCACCGACAAAGCTAAGCCTTTTCTGTTTCTTGCATTTTGGCCGTTGACATGCAGGTGCAGTTCAGCTTAGCTTCTGCAACTCACCACCTCTCATGAGATACCATACCTTTTATGCATTTTTGGAGTTGGCACAATGAGAATGCACCAGCCTGTCCAATCAAAGTTCTGTGCTAGCACTAAATGAACTTAGCACCTCTGTAACTGAGCTACATGCTGCAGGAATCCAAAAGCAGATTCCAACCCAGTATTTTAATGCAGCTATAGTGAAAAGTGCTCATAAACTAGGTTTTCTCCTTGCTGACTTCTGTGGTTGCAATCCAATCCCTTGCCAACATTTCTTATTCATTGAAATGACAGCTGTGTTTAACTGCAAATCAAAATGGCAGCCTCCAGAAAATAAATATGGCAGCCTCCATAAAAATTTCAATAGACAGAACACTGAGCGTGTCACAATGGAACCCTTCAGCATACATGGATGATGACATCACAATAGACCCTTGCTGTTTTCCTCCCTGGCAGCAGCCATGATGCTTCATTCTTCAGTCAGGTGTGGATCCATGCACCTCAACAGGTAATGGTACCAATCAACAGGTAAGGGCACGTTTTGTGTGTGTCAAACGAAGGTGTCAGCTTATGAAAGATTTGTTTGAGGGAACAAGTGGCGCTTCTGTGCAGATTGGAATACTGTCCAGCGTCTATTAGCAAGCCCAGAACACAAAAGCCTTCTTAACTGTTCCTGATGGTATGGAAAAAGAACTCTTAGAGTAACCCTCGATACCCGCTTTCTCAACACAGGAATATAAAGCGGCCACCGACAAAGCTAAGCCTTTTCTGTTTCTTGCTTTTGGCCGTTGAAAATGCAGGTGCAGTTCAGCTTAGCTTCTGCAACTCACCACCTCTCATGAGATACCATACCTTTTATGCATTTTTGGAGTTGGCACAATGAGAATGCACCAGCCTGTCCAATCAAAGTTCTGTGCTAGCACTAAATGAACTTAGCACCTCTGTAACTGAGCTACATGCTGCAGGAATCCAAAAGCAGATTCCAACCCAGTATTTTAATGCAGCTATAGTGAAAAGTGCTCATAAACTAGGTTTTCTCCTTGCTGACTTCTGTGGTTGCAATCCAATCCCTTGCCAACATTTCTTATTCATTGAAATGACAGCTGTGTTTAACTGCAAATACAAAATGGCAGCCTCAGAAAATAAATATGGCAGCCTCCATAAAAATTTCAATAGACAGAACACTGAGCGTGTCACAATGGAACCCTTCAGCATACATGGATGATGACATCACAATAGACCCTTGCTGTTTTCCTCCCTGGCAGCAGCCATGATGCTTCATTCTTCAGTCAGGTGTGGATCCATGCACCTCAACAGGTAATGGCACCAATCAACAGGTAAGGGCACGTTTTTGTGTGTGTCAAACGAAGGTGTCAGCTTATGAAAGATTTGTTTGAGGGAACAAGTGGCGCTTCTGTGCAGATTGGAATACTGTCCAGCGTCTATTAGCAAGCCCAGAACAAAAAGCCTTCTTAACTGTTCCTGATGGTATGGAAAAAGAACTCTTAGAGTAACCCTTGATACCCTCTTTCTCAACACAGGAATATAAAGCGGCCATCGACAAAGCTAAGCCTTTTCTGTTTCTTGCATTTTGGCCGTTGACATGCAGGTGCAGTTCAGCTTAGCTTCTGCAACTCACCACCTCTCATGAGATACCATACCTTTTATGCATTTTTGGAGTTGGCACAATGAGAATGCACCAGCCTGTCCAATCAAAGTTCTGTGCTAGCACTAAATGAACTTAGCACCTCTGTAACTGAGCTACATGCTGCAGGAATCCAAAAGCAGATTCCAACCCAGTATTTTAATGCAGCTATAGTGAAAAGTGCTCATAAACTAGGTTTTCTCCTTGCTGACTTCTGTGGTTGCAATCCAATCCCTTGCCAACATTTCTTATTCATTGAAATGACAGCTGTGTTTAACTGCAAATCAAAATGGCAGCCTCCAGAAAATAAATATGGCAGCCTCCATAAAAATTTCAATAGACAGAACACTGAGCGTGTCACAATGGAACCCTTCAGCATACATGGATGATGACATCACAATAGACCCTTGCTGTTTTCCTCCCTGGCAGCAGCCATGATGCTTCATTCTTCAGTCAGGTGTGGATCCATGCACCTCAACAGGTAATGGTACCAATCAACAGGTAAGGGCACGTTTTTGTGTGTGTCAAACGAAGGTGTCAGCTTATGAAAGATTTGTTTGAGGGAACAAGTGGCGCTTCTGTGCAGATTGGAATACTGTCCAGCGTCTATTAGCAAGCCCAGAACACAAAAGCCTTCTTAACTGTTCCTGATGGTATGGAAAAAGAACTCTTAGAGTAACCCTCGATACCCGCTTTCTTAACACAGGAATATAAAGCGGCCACCGACAAAGCTAAGCCTTTTCTGTTTCTTGCATTTTGGCCTTTGACATGCAGGTGCAGTTCAGCTTAGCTTCTGCAACTCACCACCTCTCATGAGATACCATACCTTTTATGCATTTTTGGAGTTGGCAAAATGAAAATGCACCAGCCTGTCCAATCAAAGTTCTGTGCTAGCACTAAATGAACTTAGCACCTCTGTAACTGAGCTACATGCTGCAGGAATCCAAAAGCAGATTCCAAATCAGTATTTTAATGCAGCTATAGTGAAAAGTGCTCATAAACTAGGTTTTCTCCTTGCTGACTTCTGTGGTTGCAATCCAATCCCTTGCCAACATTTCTTATTCATTGAAATGACAGCTGTGTTTAACTGCAAATCAAAATGGCAGCCTCCAGAAAATAAATATGGCAGCCTCCATAAAAATTTCAATAGACAGAACACTGAGCGTGTCACAATGGAACCCTTCAGCATACATGGATGATGACATCACAATAGACCCTTGCTGTTTTCCTCCCTGGCAGCAGCCATGATGCTTCATTCTTCAGTCAGGTGTGGATCCATGCACCTCAACAGGTAAGGGCACCAATCAACAGGTAAGGGCACGTTTTTGTGTGTGTCATACGAAGGTGTCAGCTTATGAAAGATTTGTTTGAGGGAACAAGTGGCGCTTCTGTGCAGATTGGAATACTGTCCAGCGTCTATTAGCAAGCCCAGAACACAAAAGCCTTCTTAACTGTTCCTGATGGTATGGAAAAAGAACTCTTAGAGTAACCCTTGATACCCTCTTTCTCAACACAGGAATATAAAGCGGCCATCGACAAAGCTAAGCCTTTTCTGTTTCTTGCATTTTGGCCTTTGACATGCAGGTGCAGTTCAGCTTAGCTTCTGCAACTCACCACCTCTCATGAGATACCATACCTTTTATGCATTTTTGGAGTTGGCACAATGAGAATGCACCAGCCAGTCCAATCAAAGTTCTGTGCTAGCACTAAATGAACTTAGCACCTCTGTAACTGAGCTACATGCTGCAGGAATCCAAAAGCAGATTCCAACCCAGTATTTTAATGCAGCTATAGTGAAAAGTGCTCATAAACTAGGTTTTCTCCTTGCTGACTTCTGTGGTTGCAATCCAATCCCTTGCCAACATTTCTTATTCATTGAAATGACAGCTGTGTTTAACTGCAAATCAAAATGGCAGCCTCCAGAAAATAAATATGGCAGCCTCCATAAAAATTTCAATAGACAGAACACTGAGCGTGTCACAATGGAACCCTTCAGCATACATGGATGATGACATCACAATAGACCCTTGCTGTTTTCCTCCCTGGCAGCAGCCATGATGCTTCATTCTTCAGTCAGGTGTGGATCCATGCACCTCAACAGGTAATGGTACCAATCAACAGGTAAGGGCACGTTTTTGTGTGTGTCAAACGAAGGTGTCAGCTTATGAAAGATTTGTTTGAGGGAACAAGTGGCGCTTCTGTGCAGATTGGAATACTGTCCAGCGTCTATTAGCAAGCCCAGAACACAAAAGCCTTCTTAACTGTTCCTGATGGTATGGAAAAAGAACTCTTAGAGTAACCCTCGATACCCGCTTTCTTAACACAAGAATATAAAGCGGCCACCGACAAAGCTAAGCCTTTTCTGTTTCTTGCTTTTTAGCCGTTAAAATGCAGGTGCAGTTCAGCTTAGCTTCTGCAACTCACCACCTCTCATGAGATACCATACCTTTTATGCATTTTTGGAGTTGGCAAAATGAAAATGCACCAGCCTGTCCAATCAAAGTTCTGTGCTAGCACTAAATGAACTTAGCACCTCTGTAACTGAGCTACATGCTGCAGGAATCCAAAAGCAGATTCCAAATCAGTATTTTAATGCAGCTATAGTGAAAAGTGCTCATAAACTAGGTTTTCTCCTTGCTGACTTCTGTGGTTGCAATCCAATCCCTTGCCAACATTTCTTATTCATTGAAATGACAGCTGTGTTTAACTGCAAATACAAATGACAGCCTCCAGAAAATAAATATGGCAGCCTCCATAAAAATTTCAATAGACAGAACACTGAGCGTGTCACAATGGAACCCTTCAGCATACATGGATGATGACATCACAATAGACCCTTGCTGTTTTCCTCCCTGGCAGCAGCCATGATGCTTCATTCTTCAGTCAGGTGTGGATCCATGCACATCAACAGGTAAGGGCACCAATCAACAGGTAAGGGCACGTTTTTGTGTGTGTCAAACGAAGGTGTCAGCTTATGAAAGATTTGTTTGAGGGAACAAGTGGCGCTTCTGTGCAGATTGGAATACTGTCCAGCGTCTATTAGCAAGCCCAGAACAAAAAAGCCTTCTTAACTGTTCCTGATGGTATGGAAAAAGAACTCTTAGAGTAACCATCGTTACCCGCTTTCTCAAAACAGAAATAGAAAGCGGCCAGCGACAGAGCTAAGCCTTTTCAGTTTCTTGCTTTTTGGCCGCTGAAATGCAGGTGCAGTTCAGCTTAGCTTCTGCAACTCACCACCTCTCATGAGATACCATACCTTTATGCATTTTTGGAGTTGGCACAATAAGAATGCACCAGCCTGTCCAATCAAAGTTCTGTGCTAGCACTAAATGAACTTAGCACCTCTGTAACTGAGCTACATGCTGCAGGAATCCAAAAGCAGATTCCAACCCAGTATTTTAATGCAGCTATAGTGAAAAGTGCTCATAAACTAGGTTTTCTCCTTGCTGACTTCTGTGGTTGCAATCCAATCCCTTGCCAACATTTCTTATTCATTGAAATGACAGCTGTGTTTAACTGCAAATCAAAATGGCAGCCTCCAGAAAATAAATATGGCAGCCTCCATAAAAATTTCAATAGACAGAACACTGAGCGTGTCACAATGGAACCCTTCAGCATACATGGATGATGACATCACAATAGACCCTTGCTGTTTTCCTCCCTGCAGCAGCCATGATGCTTCATTCTTCAGTCAGGTGTGGATCCATGCACCTCAACAGGTAATGGTACCAATCAACAGGTAAGGGCACGTTTTTGTGTGTGTCAAACGAAGGTGTCAGCTTATGAAAGATTTGTTTGAGGGAACAAGTGGCGCTTCTGTGCAGATTGGAATACTGTCCAGCGTCTATTAGCAAGCCCAGAACACAAAAGCCTTCTTAACTGTTCCTGATGGTATGGAAAAAAGAACTCTTAGAGTAACCCTCGATACCCGCTTTCTCAACACAGGAATATAAAGCGGCCACCGACAAAGCTAAGCCTTTTCTGTTTCTTGCTTTTTGGCCGTTGAAATGCAGGTGCAGTTCAGCTTAGCTTCTGCAACTCACCACCTCTCATGAGATACCATACCTTTTATGCATTTTTGGAGTTGGCACAATGAGAATGCACCAGCCTGTCCAATCAAAGTTCTGTGCTAGCACTAAATGAACTTAGCACCTCTGTAACTGAGCTACATGCTGCAGGAATCCAAAAGCAGATTCCAAATCAGTATTTTAATGCAGCTATAGTGAAAAGTGCTCATAAACTAGGTTTTCTCCTTGCTGACTTCTGTGGTTGCAATCCAATCCCTTGCCAACATTTCTTATTCATTGAAATGACAGCTGTGTTTAACTGCAAATACAAATGACAGCCTCCAGAAAATAAATATGGCAGCCTCCATAAAAATTTCAATAGACAGAACACTGAGCGTGTCACAATGGAACCCTTCAGCATACATGGATGATGACATCACAATAGACCCTTGCTGTTTTCCTCCCTGGCAGCAGCCATGATGCTTCATTCTTCAGTCAGGTGTGGATCCATGCACATCAACAGGTAAGGGCACCAATCAACAGGTAAGGGCACGTTTTTGTGTGTGTCAAACGAAGGTGTCAGCTTATGAAAGATTTGTTTGAGGGAACAAGTGGCGCTTCTGTGCAGATTGGAATACTGTCCAGCGTCTATTAGCAAGCCCAGAACAAAAAGCCTTCTTAACTGTTCCTGATGGTATGGAAAAAAGAACTCTTAGAGTAACCCTTGATACCCTCTTTCTCAACACAGGAATATAAAGCGGCCATCGACAAAGCTAAGCCTTTTCTGTTTCTTGCATTTTGGCCTTTGACATGCAGGTGCAGTTCAGCTTAGCTTCTGCAACTCACCACCTCTCATGAGATACCATACCTTTTATGCATTTTGGAGTTGGCACAATGAGAATGCACCAGCCTGTCCAATCAAAGTTCTGTGCTAGCACTAAATGAACTTAGCACCTCTGTAACTGAGCTACATGCTGCAGGAATCCAAAAGCAGATTCCAACCCAGTATTTTAATGCAGCTATAGTGAAAAGTGCTCATAAACTAGGTTTTCTCCTTGCTGACTTCTGTGGTTGCAATCCAATCCCTTGCCAACATTTCTTATTCATTGAAATGACAGCTGTGTTTAACTGCAAATCAAAATGGCAGCCTCCAGAAAATAAATATGGCAGCCTCCATAAAAATTTCAATAGACAGAACACTGAGCGTGTCACAATGGAACCCTTCAGCATACATGGATGATGACATCACAATAGACCCTTGCTGTTTTCCTCCCTGGCAGCAGCCATGATGCTTCATTCTTCAGTCAGGTGTGGATCCATGCACCTCAACAGGTAATGGTACCAATCAACAGGTAAGGGCACGTTTTTGTGTGTGTCAAACGAAGGTGTCAGCTTATGAAAGATTTGTTTGAGGGAACAAGTGGCGCTTCTGTGCAGATTGGAATACTGTCCAGCGTCTATTAGCAAGCCCAGAACACAAAAGCCTTCTTAACTGTTCCTGATGGTATGGAAAAAAGAACTCTTAGAGTAACCCTCGATACCCTCTTTCTCAACACAGGAATATAAAGCGGCCACCGACAAAGCTAAGCCTTTTCTGTTTCTTGCTTTTTGGCCGTTGAAATGCAGGTGCAGTTCAGCTTAGCTTCTGCAACTCACCACCTCTCATGAGATACCATACCTTTTATGCATTTTTGGAGTTGGCACAATGAGAATGCACCAGCCTGTCCAATCAAAGTTCTGTGCTAGCACTAAATGAACTTAGCACCTCTGTAACTGAGCTACATGCTGCAGGAATCCAAAAGCAGATTCCAAATCAGTATTTTAATGCAGCTATAGTGAAAAGTGCTCATAAACTAGGTTTTCTCCTTGCTGACTTCTGTGGTTGCAATCCAATCCCTTGCCAACATTTCTTATTCATTGAAATGACAGCTGTGTTTAACTGCAAATCAAAATGGCAGCCTCCAGAAAATAAATATGGCAGCCTCCATAAAAATTTCAATAGACAGAACACTGAGCGTGTCACAATGGAACCCTTCAGCATACATGGATGATGACATCACAATAGACCCTTGCTGTTTTCCTCCCTGGCAGCAGCCATGATGCTTCATTCTTCAGTCAGGTGTGGATCCATGCACCTCAACAGGTAAGGGCACCAATCAACAGGTAAGGGCACGTTTTTGTGTGTGTCATAACGAAGGTGTCAGCTTATGAAAGATTTGTTTGAGGGAACAAGTGGCGCTTCTGTGCAGATTGGAATACTGTCCAGCGTCTATTAGCAAGCCCAGAACACAAAAGCCTTCTTAACTGTTCCTGATGGTATGGAAAAAGAACTCTTAGAGTAACCCTTGATACCCTCTTTCTCAACACAGGAATATAAAGCGGCCATCGACAAAGCTAAGCCTTTTCTGTTTCTTGCATTTTGGCCTTTGACATGCAGGTGCAGTTCAGCTTAGCTTCTGCAACTCACCACCTCTCATGAGATACCATACCTTTTATGCATTTTTGGAGTTGGCACAATGAGAATGCACCAGCCTGTCCAATCAAAGTTCTGTGCTAGCACTAAATGAACTTAGCACCTCTGTAACTGAGCTACATGCTGCAGGAATCCAAAAGCAGATTCCAACCCAGTATTTTAATGCAGCTATAGTGAAAAGTGCTCATAAACTAGGTTTTCTCCTTGCTGACTTCTGTGGTTGCAATCCAATCCCTTGCCAACATTTCTTATTCATTGAAATGACAGCTGTGTTTAACTGCAAATCAAAATGGCAGCCTCCAGAAAATAAATATGGCAGCCTCCATAAAAATTTCAATAGACAGAACACTGAGCGTGTCACAATGGAACCCTTCAGCATACATGGATGATGACATCACAATAGACCCTTGCTGTTTTCCTCCCTGGCAGCAGCCATGATGCTTCATTCTTCAGTCAGGTGTGGATCCATGCACCTCAACAGGTAATGGTACCAATCAACAGGTAAGGGCACGTTTTTGTGTGTGTCAAACGAAGGTGTCAGCTTATGAAAGATTTGTTTGAGGGAACAAGTGGCGCTTCTGTGCAGATTGGAATACTGTCCAGCGTCTATTAGCAAGCCCAGAACACAAAAGCCTTCTTAACTGTTCCTGATGGTATGGAAAAAGAACTCTTAGAGTAACCCTCGATACCCGCTTTCTTAACACAAGAATATAAAGCGGCCACCGACAAAGCTAAGCCTTTTCTGTTTCTTGCTTTTTAGCCGTTAAAATGCAGGTGCAGTTCAGCTTAGCTTCTGCAACTCACCACCTCTCATGAGATACCATACCTTTTATGCATTTTTGGAGTTGGCAAAATGAAAATGCACCAGCCTGTCCAATCAAAGTTCTGTGCTAGCACTAAATGAACTTAGCACCTCTGTAACTGAGCTACATGCTGCAGGAATCCAAAAGCAGATTCCAAATCAGAATTTTAATGCAGCTATAGTGAAAAGTGCTCATAAACTAGGTTTTCTCCTTGCTGACTTCTGTGGTTGCAATCCAATCCCTTGCCAACATTTCTTATTCATTGAAATGACAGCTGTGTTTAACTGCAAATACAAAATGACAGCCTCCAGAAAATAAATATGGCAGCCTCCATAAAAATTTCAATAGACAGAACACTGAGCGTGTCACAATGGAACCCTTCAGCATACATGGATGATGACATCACAATAGACCCTTGCTGTTTTCCTCCCTGGCAGCAGCCATGATGCTTCATTCTTCAGTCAGGTGTGGATCCATGCACATCAACAGGTAAGGGCACCAATCAACAGGTAAGGGCACGTTTTTGTGTGTGTCAAACGAAGGTGTCAGCTTATGAAAGATTTGTTTGAGGAAACAAGTGGCGCTTCTGTGCAGATTGGAATACTGTCCAGCGTCTATTAGCATGCCCAGAACAAAAAGCCTTCTTAACTGTTCCTGATGGTATGGAAAAAGAACTCTTAGAGTAACCCTTGATACCCTCTTTCTCAACACAGGAATATAAAGCGGCCATCGACAAAGCTAAGCCTTTTCTGTTTCTTGCATTTTGGCCTTTGACATGCAGGTGCAGTTCAGCTTAGCTTCTGCAACTCACCACCTCTCATGAGATACCATACCTTTTATGCATTTTTGGAGTTGGCACAATGAGAATGCACCAGCCTGTCCAATCAAAGTTCTGTGCTAGCACTAAATGAACTTAGCACCTCTGTAACTGAGCTACATGCTGCAGGAATCCAAAAGCAGATTCCAACCCAGTATTTTAATGCAGCTATAGTGAAAAGTGCTCATAAACTAGGTTTTCTCCTTGCTGACTTCTGTGGTTGCAATCCAATCCCTTGCCAACATTTCTTATTCATTGAAATGACAGCTGTGTTTAATTGCAAATCAAAATGGCAGCCTCCAGAAAAATAAATATGGCAGCCTCCATAAAAATTTCAATAGACAGAACACTGAGCGTGTCAAAATGGAACCCTTCAGCATACATGGATGATGACATCACAATAGACCCTTGCTGTTTTCCTCCCTGGCAGCAGCCATGATGCTTCATTCTTCAGTCAGGTGTGGATCCATGCACCTCAACAGGTTATGGTACCAATCAACAGGTAAGGGCACGTTTTTGTGTGTGTCAAACGAAGGTGTCAGCTTATGAAAGATTTGTTTGAGGGAACAAGTGGCGCTTCTGTGCAGATTGGAATACTGTCAGGCGTCTATTAGCAAGCCCAGAACACAAAAGCCTTCTTAACTGTTCCTGATTGTATGGAAAAAAGAACTCTTAGAGTAACCCTCGATACCCGCTTTCTTAACACAAGAATATAAAGCGGCCACCGACAAAGCTAAGCCTTTTCTGTTTCTTGCATTTTGGCCGTTAACATGCAGGTGCAGTTCAGCTTAGCTTCTGCAACTCACCACCTCTCATGAGATACCATACCTTTTATGCATTTTTGGAGTTGGCAAAATGAAAATGCACCAGCCTGTCCAATCAAAGTTCTGTGCTAGCACTAAATGAACTTAGCACCTCTGTAACTGAGCTACATGCTGCAGGAATCCAAAAGCAGATTCCAAATCAGTATTTTAATGCAGCTATAGTGAAAAGTGCTCATAAACTAGGTTTTCTCCTTGCTGACTTCTGTGGTTGCAATCCAATCCCTTGCCAACATTTCTTATTCATTGAAATGACAGCTGTGTTTAACTGCAAATCAAAATGGCAGCCTCCAGAAAATAAATATGGCAGCCTCCATAAAAATTTCAATAGACAGAACACTGAGCGTGTCACAATGGAACCCTTCAGCATACATGGATGATGACATCACAATAGACCCTTGCTGTTTTCCTCCCTGGCAGCAGCCATGATGCTTCATTCTTCAGTCAGGTGTGGATCCATGCACCTCAACAGGTAAGGGCACCAATCAACAGGTAAGGGCACGTTTTTGTGTGTGTCATACGAAGGTGTCAGCTTATGAAAGATTTGTTTGAGGGAACAAGTGGCGCTTCTGTGCAGATTGGAATACTGTCCAGCGTCTATTAGCAAGCCCAGAACACAAAAGCCTTCTTAACTGTTCCTGATGGTATGGAAAAAGAACTCTTAGAGTAACCCTTGATACCCTCTTTCTCAACACAGGAATATAAAGCGGCCATCGACAAAGCTAAGCCTTTTCTGTTTCTTGCATTTTGGCCTTTGACATGCAGGTGCAGTTCAGCTTAGCTTCTGCAACTCACCACCTCTCATGAGATACCATACCTTTTATGCATTTTTGGAGTTGGCACAATGAGAATGCACCAGCCAGTCCAATCAAAGTTCTGTGCTAGCACTAAATGAACTTAGCACCTCTGTAACTGAGCTACATGCTGCAGGAATCCAAAAGCAGATTCCAACCCAGTATTTTAATGCAGCTATAGTGAAAAGTGCTCATAAACTAGGTTTTCTCCTTGCTGACTTCTGTGGTTGCAATCCAATCCCTTGCCAACATTTCTTATTCATTGAAATGACAGCTGTGTTTAACTGCAAATCAAAATGGCAGCCTCCAGAAAATAAATATGGCAGCCTCCATAAAAATTTCAATAGACAGAACACTGAGCGTGTCACAATGGAACCCTTCAACATACATGGATGATGACATCACAATAGACCCTTGCTGTTTTCCTCCCTGGCAGCAGCCATGATGCTTCATTCTTCAGTCAGGTGTGGATCCATGCACCTCAACAGGTAATGGTACCAATCAACAGGTAAGGGCACGTTTTTGTGTGTGTCAAACGAAGGTGTCAGCTTATGAAAGATTTGTTTGAGGGAACAAGTGGCGCTTCTGTGCAGATTGGAATACTGTCCAGCGTCTATTAGCAAGCCCAGAACACAAAAGCCTTCTTAACTGTTCCTGATGGTATGGAAAAAGAACTCTTAGAGTAACCCTCGATACCCGCTTTCTTAACACAAGAATATAAAGCGGCCACCGACAAAGCTAAGCCTTTTCTGTTTCTTGCTTTTAGCCGTTAAAATGCAGGTGCAGTTCAGCTTAGCTTCTGCAACTCACCACCTCTCATGAGATACCATACCTTTTATGCATTTTTGGAGTTGGCAAAATGAAAATGCACCAGCCTGTCCAATCAAAGTTCTGTGCTAGCACTAAATGAACTTAGCACCTCTGTAACTGAGCTACATGCTGCAGGAATCCAAAAGCAGATTCCAAATCAGTATTTTAATGCAGCTATAGTGAAAAGTGCTCATAAACTAGGTTTTCTCCTTGCTGACTTCTGTGGTTGCAATCCAATCCCTTGCCAACATTTCTTATTCATTGAAATGACAGCTGTGTTTAACTGCAAATACAAATGACAGCCTCCAGAAAATAAATATGGCAGCCTCCATAAAAATTTCAATAGACAGAACACTGAGCGTGTCACAATGGAACCCTTCAGCATACATGGATGATGACATCACAATAGACCCTTGCTGTTTTCCTCCCTGGCAGCAGCCATGATGCTTCATTCTTCAGTCAGGTGTGGATCCATGCACATCAACAGGTAAGGGCACCAATCAACAGGTAAGGGCACGTTTTTGTGTGTGTCAAACGAAGGTGTCAGCTTATGAAAGATTTGTTTGAGGGAACAAGTGGCGCTTCTGTGCAGATTGGAATACTGTCCAGCGTCTATTAGCAAGCCCAGAACAAAAAAGCCTTCTTAACTGTTCCTGATGGTATGGAAAAAGAACTCTTAGAGTAACCATCGTTACCCGCTTTCTCAAAACAGAAATAGAAAGCGGCCAGCGACAGAGCTAAGCCTTTTCAGTTTCTTGCTTTTTGGCCGCTGAAATGCAGGTGCAGTTCAGCTTAGCTTCTGCAACTCACCACCTCTCATGAGATACCATACCTTTTATGCATTTTTGGAGTTGGCACAATAAGAATGCACCAGCCTGTCCAATCAAAGTTCTGTGCTAGCACTAAATGAACTTAGCACCTCTGTAACTGAGCTACATGCTGCAGGAATCCAAAAGCAGATTCCAACCCAGTATTTTAATGCAGCTATAGTGAAAAGTGCTCATAAACTAGGTTTTCTCCTTGCTGACTTCTGTGGTTGCAATCCAATCCCTTGCCAACATTTCTTATTCATTGAAATGACAGCTGTGTTTAACTGCAAATCAAAATGGCAGCCTCCAGAAAATAAATATGGCAGCCTCCATAAAAATTTCAATAGACAGAACACTGAGCGTGTCACAATGGAACCCTTCAGCATACATGGATGATGACATCACAATAGACCCTTGCTGTTTTCCTCCCCTGCAGCAGCCATGATGCTTCATTCTTCAGTCAGGTGTGGATCCATGCACCTCAACAGGTAATGGTACCAATCAACAGGTAAGGGCACGTTTTTGTGTGTGTCAAACGAAGGTGTCAGCTTATGAAAGATTTGTTTGAGGGAACAAGTGGCGCTTCTGTGCAGATTGGAATACTGTCCAGCGTCTATTAGCAAGCCCAGAACACAAAAGCCTTCTTAACTGTTCCTGATGGTATGGAAAAAGAACTCTTAGAGTAACCCTCGATACCCGCTTTCTCAACACAAGAATATAAAGCGGCCACCGACAAAGCTAAGCCTTTTCTGTTTCTTGCTTTTTAGCCGTTAAAATGCAGGTGCAGTTCAGCTTAGCTTCTGCAACTCACCACCTCTCATGAGATACCATACCTTTTATGCATTTTTGGAGTTGGCAAAATGAAAATGCACCAGCCTGTCCAATCAAAGTTCTGTGCTAGCACTAAATGAACTTAGCACCTCTGTAACTGAGCTACATGCTGCAGGAATCCAAAAGCAGATTCCAAATCAGTATTTTAATGCAGCTATAGTGAAAAGTGCTCATAAACTAGGTTTTCTCCTTGCTGACTTCTGTGGTTGCAATCCAATCCCTTGCCAACATTTCTTATTCATTGAAATGACAGCTGTGTTTAACTGCAAATACAAAATGGCAGCCTCCAGAAAATAAATATGGCAGCCTCCATAAAAATTTCAATAGACAGAACACTGAGCGTGTCACAATGGAACCCTTCAGCATACATGGATGATGACATCACAATAGACCCTTGCTGTTTTCCTCCCTGGCAGCAGCCATGATGCTTCATTCTTCAGTCAGGTGTGGATCCATGCACCTCAACAGGTAATGGTACCAATCAACAGGTAAGGGCACGTTTTTGTGTGTGTCAAACGAAGGTGTCAGCTTATGAAAGATTTGTTTGAGGGAACAAGTGGCGCTTCTGTGCAGATTGGAATACTGTCCAGGCGTCTATTAGCAAGCCCAGAACACAAAAGCCTTCTTAACTGTTCCTGATGGTATGGAAAAAGAACTCTTAGAGTAACCCTCGATACCCGCTTTCTTAACACAAGAATATAAAGCGGCCACCGACAAAGCTAAGCCTTTTCTGTTTCTTGCTTTTTAGCCGTTAAAATGCAGGTGCAGTTCAGCTTAGCTTCTGCAACTCACCACCTCTCATGAGATACCATACCTTTTATGCATTTTTGGAGTTGGCAAAATGAGAATGCACCAGCCTGTCCAATCAAAGTTCTGTGCTAGCACTAAATGAACTTAGCACCTCTGTAACTGAGCTACATGCTGCAGGAATCCAAAAGCAGATTCCAAATCAGTATTTTAATGCAGCTATAGTGAAAAGTGCTCATAAACTAGGTTTTCTCCTTGCTGACTTCTGTGGTTGCAATCCAATCCCTTGCCAACATTTCTTATTCATTGAAATGACAGCTGTGTTTAACTGCAAATCAAAATGGCAGCCTCCAGAAAATAAATATGGCAGCCTCCATAAAAATTTCAATAGACAGAACACTGAGCGTGTCACAATGGAACCCTTCAGCATACATGGATGATGACATCACAATAGACCCTTGCTGTTTTCCTCCCTGGCAGCAGCCATGATGCTTCATTCTTCAGTCAGGTGTGGATCCATGCACCTCAACAGGTAAGGGCACCAATCAACAGGTAAGGGCACGTTTTTGTGTGTGTCATACGAAGGTGTCAGCTTATGAAAGATTTGTTTGAGGGAACAAGTGGCGCTTCTGTGCAGATTGGAATACTGTCCAGCGTCTATTAGCAAGCCCAGAACACAAAAGCCTTCTTAACTGTTCCTGATGGTATGGAAAAAGAACTCTTAGAGTAACCCTTGATACCCTCTTTCTCAACACAGGAATATAAAGCGGCCATCGACAAAGCTAAGCCTTTTCTGTTTCTTGCATTTTGGCCTTTGACATGCAGGTGCAGTTCAGCTTAGCTTCTGCAACTCACCACCTCTCATGAGATACCATACCTTTTATGCATTTTTGGAGTTGGCACAATGAGAATGCACCAGCCAGTCCAATCAAAGTTCTGTGCTAGCACTAAATGAACTTAGCACCTCTGTAACTGAGCTACATGCTGCAGGAATCCAAAAGCAGATTCCAACCCAGTATTTTAATGCAGCTATAGTGAAAAGTGCTCATAAACTAGGTTTTCTCCTTGCTGACTTCTGTGGTTGCAATCCAATCCCTTGCCAACATTTCTTATTCATTGAAATGACAGCTGTGTTTAACTGCAAATCAAAATGGCAGCCTCCAGAAAATAAATATGGCAGCCTCCATAAAAATTTCAATAGACAGAACACTGAGCGTGTCACAATGGAACCCTTCAACATACATGGATGATGACATCACAATAGACCCTTGCTGTTTTCCTCCCTGGCAGCAGCCATGATGCTTCATTCTTCAGTCAGGTGTGGATCCATGCACCTCAACAGGTAATGGTACCAATCAACAGGTAAGGGCACGTTTTTGTGTGTGTCAAACGAAGGTGTCAGCTTATGAAAGATTTGTTTGAGGGAACAAGTGGCGCTTCTGTGCAGATTGGAATACTGTCCAGCGTCTATTAGCAAGCCCAGAACACAAAAGCCTTCTTAACTGTTCCTGATGGTATGGAAAAAGAACTCTTAGAGTAACCCTCGATACCCGCTTTCTTAACACAAGAATATAAAGCGGCCACCGACAAAGCTAAGCCTTTTCTGTTTCTTGCTTTTTAGCCGTTAAAATGCAGGTGCAGTTCAGCTTAGCTTCTGCAACTCACCACCTCTCATGAGATACCATACCTTTTATGCATTTTTGGAGTTGGCAAAATGAAAATGCACCAGCCTGTCCAATCAAAGTTCTGTGCTAGCACTAAATGAACTTAGCACCTCTGTAACTGAGCTACATGCTGCAGGAATCCAAAAGCAGATTCCAAATCAGTATTTTAATGCAGCTATAGTGAAAAGTGCTCATAAACTAGGTTTTCTCCTTGCTGACTTCTGTGGTTGCAATCCAATCCCTTGCCAACATTTCTTATTCATTGAAATGACAGCTGTGTTTAACTGCAAATACAAATGACAGCCTCCAGAAAATAAATATGGCAGCCTCCATAAAAATTTCAATAGACAGAACACTGAGCGTGTCACAATGGAACCCTTCAGCATACATGGATGATGACATCACAATAGACCCTTGCTGTTTTCCTCCCTGGCAGCAGCCATGATGCTTCATTCTTCAGTCAGGTGTGGATCCATGCACATCAACAGGTAAGGGCACCAATCAACAGGTAAGGGCACGTTTTTGTGTGTGTCAAACGAAGGTGTCAGCTTATGAAAGATTTGTTTGAGGGAACAAGTGGCGCTTCTGTGCAGATTGGAATACTGTCCAGCGTCTATTAGCATGCCCAGAACAAAAAGCCTTCTTAACTGTTCCTGATGGTATGGAAAAAGAACTCTTAGAGTAACCCTTGATACCCTCTTTCTCAACACAGGAATATAAAGCGGCCATCGACAAAGCTAAGCCTTTTCTGTTTCTTGCATTTTGGCCTTTGACATGCAGGTGCAGTTCAGCTTAGCTTCTGCAACTCACCACCTCTCATGAGATACCATACCTTTTATGCATTTTTGGAGTTGGCACAATGAGAATGCACCAGCCTGTCCAATCAAAGTTCTGTGCTAGCACTAAATGAACTTAGCACCTCTGTAACTGAGCTACATGCTGCAGGAATCCAAAAGCAGATTCCAACCCAGTATTTTAATGCAGCTATAGTGAAAAGTGCTCATAAACTAGGTTTTCTCCTTGCTGACTTCTGTGGTTGCAATCCAATCCCTTGCCAACATTTCTTATTCATTGAAATGACAGCTGTGTTTAACTGCAAATCAAAATGGCAGCCTCCAGAAAATAAATATGGCAGCCTCCATAAAAATTTCAATAGACAGAACACTGAGCGTGTCACAATGGAACCCTTCAGCATACATGGATGATGACATCACAATAGACCCTTGCTGTTTTCCTCCCTGGCAGCAGCCATGATGCTTCATTCTTCAGTCAGGTGTGGATCCATGCACCTCAACAGGTAATGGTACCAATCAACAGGTAAGGGCACGTTTTTGTGTGTGTCAAACGAAGGTGTCAGCTTATGAAAGATTTGTTTGAGGGAACAAGTGGCGCTTCTGTGCAGATTGGAATACTGTCCAGGCGTCTATTAGCAAGCCCAGAACACAAAAGCCTTCTTAACTGTTCCTGATGGTATGGAAAAAGAACTCTTAGAGTAACCCTCGATACCCGCTTTCTTAACACAAGAATATAAAGCGGCCACCGACAAAGCTAAGCCTTTTCTGTTTCTTGCATTTTGGCCTTTGACATGCAGGTGCAGTTCAGCTTAGCTTCTGCAACTCACCACCTCTCATGAGATACCATACCTTTTATGCATTTTTGGAGTTGGCAAAATGAAAATGCACCAGCCTGTCCAATCAAAGTTCTGTGCTAGCACTAAATGAACTTAGCACCTCTGTAACTGAGCTACATGCTGCAGGAATCCAAAAGCAGATTCCAAATCAGTATTTTAATGCAGCTATAGTGAAAAGTGCTCATAAACTAGGTTTTCTCCTTGCTGACTTCTGTGGTTGCAATCCAATCCCTTGCCAACATTTCTTATTCATTGAAATGACAGCTGTGTTTAACTGCAAATCAAAATGGCAGCCTCCAGAAAATAAATATGGCAGCCTCCATAAAAATTTCAATAGACAGAACACTGAGCGTGTCACAATGGAACCCTTCAGCATACATGGATGATGACATCACAATAGACCCTTGCTGTTTTCCTCCCTGGCAGCAGCCATGATGCTTCATTCTTCAGTCAGGTGTGGATCCATGCACCTCAACAGGTAAGGGCACCAATCAACAGGTAAGGGCACGTTTTTGTGTGTGTCATACGAAGGTGTCAGCTTATGAAAGATTTGTTTGAGGGAACAAGTGGCGCTTCTGTGCAGATTGGAATACTGTCCAGCGTCTATTAGCAAGCCCAGAACACAAAAGCCTTCTTAACTGTTCCTGATGGTATGGAAAAAGAACTCTTAGAGTAACCCTTGATACCCTCTTTCTCAACACAGGAATATAAAGCGGCCATCGACAAAGCTAAGCCTTTTCTGTTTCTTGCATTTTGGCCTTTGACATGCAGGTGCAGTTCAGCTTAGCTTCTGCAACTCACCACCTCTCATGAGATACCATACCTTTTATGCATTTTTGGAGTTGGCACAATGAGAATGCACCAGCCAGTCCAATCAAAGTTCTGTGCTAGCACTAAATGAACTTAGCACCTCTGTAACTGAGCTACATGCTGCAGGAATCCAAAAGCAGATTCCAACCCAGTATTTTAATGCAGCTATAGTGAAAAGTGCTCATAAACTAGGTTTTCTCCTTGCTGACTTCTGTGGTTGCAATCCAATCCCTTGCCAACATTTCTTATTCATTGAAATGACAGCTGTGTTTAACTGCAAATCAAAATGGCAGCCTCCAGAAAATAAATATGGCAGCCTCCATAAAAATTTCAATAGACAGAACACTGAGCGTGTCACAATGGAACCCTTCAACATACATGGATGATGACATCACAATAGACCCTTGCTGTTTTCCTCCCTGGCAGCAGCCATGATGCTTCATTCTTCAGTCAGGTGTGGATCCATGCACCTCAACAGGTAATGGTACCAATCAACAGGTAAGGGCACGTTTTTGTGTGTGTCAAACGAAGGTGTCAGCTTATGAAAGATTTGTTTGAGGGAACAAGTGGCGCTTCTGTGCAGATTGGAATACTGTCCAGCGTCTATTAGCAAGCCCAGAACACAAAAGCCTTCTTAACTGTTCCTGATGGTATGGAAAAAGAACTCTTAGAGTAACCCTCGATACCCGCTTTCTTAACACAAGAATATAAAGCGGCCACCGACAAAGCTAAGCCTTTTCTGTTTCTTGCTTTTTAGCCGTTAAAATGCAGGTGCAGTTCAGCTTAGCTTCTGCAACTCACCACCTCTCATGAGATACCATACCTTTTATGCATTTTTGGAGTTGGCAAAATGAAAATGCACCAGCCTGTCCAATCAAAGTTCTGTGCTAGCACTAAATGAACTTAGCACCTCTGTAACTGAGCTACATGCTGCAGGAATCCAAAAGCAGATTCCAAATCAGTATTTTAATGCAGCTATAGTGAAAAGTGCTCATAAACTAGGTTTTCTCCTTGCTGACTTCTGTGGTTGCAATCCAATCCCTTGCCAACATTTCTTATTCATTGAAATGACAGCTGTGTTTAACTGCAAATACAAATGACAGCCTCCAGAAAATAAATATGGCAGCCTCCATAAAAATTTCAATAGACAGAACACTGAGCGTGTCACAATGGAACCCTTCAGCATACATGGATGATGACATCACAATAGACCCTTGCTGTTTTCCTCCCTGGCAGCAGCCATGATGCTTCATTCTTCAGTCAGGTGTGGATCCATGCACATCAACAGGTAAGGGCACCAATCAACAGGTAAGGGCACGTTTTTGTGTGTGTCAAACGAAGGTGTCAGCTTATGAAAGATTTGTTTGAGGGAACAAGTGGCGCTTCTGTGCAGATTGGAATACTGTCCAGCGTCTATTAGCAAGCCCAGAACAAAAAGCCTTCTTAACTGTTCCTGATGGTATGGAAAAAGAACTCTTAGAGTAACCATCGTTACCCGCTTTCTCAAAACAGAAATAGAAAGCGGCCAGCGACAGAGCTAAGCCTTTTCAGTTTCTTGCTTTTTGGCCGCTGAAATGCAGGTGCAGTTCAGCTTAGCTTCTGCAACTCACCACCTCTCATGAGATACCATACCTCTTATGCATTTTTGGAGTTGGCACAATAAGAATGCACCAGCCTGTCCAATCAAAGTTCTGTGCTAGCACTAAATGAACTTAGCACCTCTGTAACTGAGCTACATGCTGCAGGAATCCAAAAGCAGATTCCAACCCAGTATTTTAATGCAGCTATAGTGAAAAGTGCTCATAAACTAGGTTTTCTCCTTGCTGACTTCTGTGGTTGCAATCCAATCCCTTGCCAACATTTCTTATTCATTGAAATGACAGCTGTGTTTAACTGCAAATCAAAATGGCAGCCTCCAGAAAATAAATATGGCAGCCTCCATAAAAATTTCAATAGACAGAACACTGAGCGTGTCACAATGGAACCCTTCAGCATACATGGATGATGACATCACAATAGACCCTTGCTGTTTTCCTCCCCTGCAGCAGCCATGATGCTTCATTCTTCAGTCAGGTGTGGATCCATGCACCTCAACAGGTAATGGTACCAATCAACAGGTAAGGGCACGTTTTTGTGTGTGTCAAATGAAGGTGACAGCTTATGAAAGATTTGTTTGAGGGAACAAGTGGCGCTTCTGTGCAGATTGGAATACTGTTCAGCGTCTATTAGCAAGCCCAGAACACAAAAGCCTTCTTAACTGTTCCTGATGGTATGGAAAACTGAACTCTTAGAGTAACCCTCGTTACTCGCTTTCTCAACACAGGAATATAAAGTGGCCACCGACAAAGCTAAGCCTTTTCTGTTTCTTGCTTTTTGGCCGCTGAAATGCAGGTGCAGTTCAGCTTAGCTTCTGCAACTCACCACCTCTCATGAGATACCATACCTTTTATGCATTTTTGGAGTTGGCACAATGAGAATGCACCAGCCTGTCCAATCAAAGTTCTGTGCTAGCACTAAATGAACTTAGCACCTCTGTAACTGAGCTACATGCTGCAGGAATCCAAAAGCAGATTCCAAATCAGTATTTTAATGCAGCTATAGTGAAAAGTGCTCATAAACTAGGTTTTCTCCTTGCTGACTTCTGTGGTTGCAATCCAATCCCTTGCCAACATTTCTTATTCATTGAAATGACAGCTGTGTTTAACTGCAAATACAAATGACAGCCTCCAGAAAATAAATATGGCAGCCTCCATAAAAATTTCAATAGACAGAACACTGAGCGTGTCACAATGGAACCCTTCAGCATACATGGATGATGACATCACAATAGACCCTTGCTGTTTTCCTCCCTGGCAGCAGCCATGATGCTTCATTCTTCAGTCAGGTGTGGATCCATGCACATCAACAGGTAAGGGCACCAATCAACAGGTAAGGGCACGTTTTTGTGTGTGTCAAGCGAAGGTGTCAGCTTATGAAAGATTTGTTTGAGGGAACAAGTGGCGCTTCTGTGCAGATTGGAATACTGTCCAGCGTCTATTAGCAAGCCCAGAACAAAAAAGCCTTCTTAACTGTTCCTGATGGTATGGAAAAAGAACTCTTAGAGTAACCCTTGATACCCTCTTTCTCAACACAGGAATATAAAGCGGCCATCGACAAAGCTAAGCCTTTTCTGTTTCTTGCATTTTGGCCTTTGACATGCAGGTGCAGTTCAGCTTAGCTTCTGCAACTCACCACCTCTCATGAGATACCATACCTTTTATGCATTTTTGGAGTTGGCACAATGAGAATGCACCAGCCTGTCCAATCAAAGTTCTGTGCTAGCACTAAATGAACTTAGCACCTCTGTAACTGAGCTACATGCTGCAGGAATCCAAAAGCAGATTCCAACCCAGTATTTTAATGCAGCTATAGTGAAAAGTGCTCATAAACTAGGTTTTCTCCTTGCTGACTTCTGTGGTTGCAATCCAATCCCTTGCCAACATTTCTTATTCATTGAAATGACAGCTGTGTTTAACTGCAAATCAAAATGGCAGCCTCCAGAAAATAAATATGGCAGCCTCCATAAAAATTTCAATAGACAGAACACTGAGCGTGTCACAATGGAACCCTTCAGCATACATGGATGATGACATCACAATAGACCCTTGCTGTTTTCCTCCCTGCAGCAGCCATGATGCTTCATTCTTCAGTCAGGTGTGGATCCATGCACCTCAACATCTAATGGTACCAATCAACAGGTAAGGGCACGTTTTTGTGTGTGCAAACGAAGGTGTCAGCTTATGAAAGATTTGTTTGAGGGAACAAGTGGCGCTTCTGTGCAGATTGGAATACTGTCCAGCGTCTATTAGCATGCCCAGAACAAAAAGCCTTCTTAACTGTTCCTGATGGTATGGAAAAAGAACTCTTAGAGTAACCCTTGATACCCTCTTTCTCAACACAGGAATATAAAGTGGCCACCGACAAAGCTAAGCCTTTTCTGTTTCTTGCTTTTTGGCCGCTGAAATGCAGGTGCAGTTCAGCTTAGCTTCTGCAACTCACCACCTCTCATGAGATACCATACCTTTTATGCATTTTTGGAGTTGGCACAATGAGAATGCACCAGCCTGTCCAATCAAAGTTCTGTGCTAGCACTAAATGAACTTAGCACCTCTGTAACTGAGCTACATGCTGCAGGAATCCAAAAGCAGATTCCAAATCAGTATTTTAATGCAGCTATAGTGAAAAGTGCTCATAAACTAGGTTTTCTCCTTGCTGACTTCTGTGGTTGCAATCCAATCCCTTGCCAACATTTCTTATTCATTGAAATGACAGCTGTGTTTAACTGCAAATACAAATGACAGCCTCCAGAAAATAAATATGGCAGCCTCCATAAAAATTTCAATAGACAGAACACTGAGCGTGTCACAATGGAACCCTTCAGCATACATGGATGATGACATCACAATAGACCCTTGCTGTTTTCCTCCCTGGCAGCAGCCATGATGCTTCATTCTTCAGTCAGGTGTGGATCCATGCACATCAACAGGTAAGGGCACCAATCAACAGGTAAGGGCACGTTTTTGTGTGTGTCAAGCGAAGGTGTCAGCTTATGAAAGATTTGTTTGAGGGAACAAGTGGCGCTTCTGTGCAGATTGGAATACTGTCCAGCGTCTATTAGCAAGCCCAGAACAAAAAAGCCTTCTTAACTGTTCCTGATGGTATGGAAAAAGAACTCTTAGAGTAACCCTCGATACCCTCTTTCTCAACACAGGAATATAAAGCGGCCATCGACAAAGCTAAGCCTTTTCTGTTTCTTGCATTTTGGCCTTTGACATGCAGGTGCAGTTCAGCTTAGCTTCTGCAACTCACCACCTCTCATGAGATACCATACCTTTTATGCATTTTTGGAGTTGGC
>JAKVIS010002074.1:0-15000 GCA_033119425.1 Bufotes viridis
ACAGCCAGGATAACCAAGGTGTGGCTCCGTAAAAAGCATATCAAGGTTCTGGAGTGGCCTAGTGTCACGACCGCTATCCCAGCAGTAGTCGTGTCGCACCAGACAGAGGGGAAGGGGGAACCTTATCTACGGATGGGAAATAGAACGGCCACCCCTGGCTAACCCTAAGCTGGCACCTGTCTGCCCTGATACCCTAGACGGGGTGTGAACCCGTACGGCGAGCCGGATGCCTAAACCCTCAGTCACCCTAAGAAGACTAGACTGGCGAAAGGCAGATGGGAGCACTAGTCACCATCACTCATGTCTAGGAGAACAACAGGGGAAGACAGCAACAAACAAACAATCTCCAGCAGAGATAGACTTATCCAGTCACGAGCAGAGAAGATGATCCCAATAACGACAGTCCACGCCAGACAAGAGCTCCACAGCAATACCGTCAAACAATCTCCTTCAAAGGTCAGAATAGCACTGGAAGTAAGGACTATATCTGGCAATGACTGCAAGTAAAACTGAAACTAATAGCAGCTGGGAGTGACAGACAGGACTCACCTGAGAAGGATGCCTACAAACTCCCAGTCAGGACAAAGGTTCACAAGGCAAAACCGGGATGACATACCCTGAACCATGGAGCAAACTCACAAGCTATCGCGAGTAGCAAGTCGCTGTGACCTTCTCCTCCCAGACCTGTCTGGATCAGTCACAGTCGTGACAGTACCCCCCTTTCTACGAGGGGCCACCGGACCCTCAAGACCAGGCCTCTCCGGATGGGACCTATGAAAAGCCCAAATGAGTCTGTCTGCCTTTATCTCTGATGCTGGCACCCACATTCTCTCTTCGGAACCATAACCTCTTCAGTGCACCAGGTACTGAAGAGAGCGGCGAACATATCGTGAATCAACAATCTTTTCTACCTGAAACTCAAGACTGCCATCAACAACCACCGGTGGAGGCGGTAGTGGCAATGGTTCAGGAGGTTCTACATATCTCTTAAGCAGAGATCTGTGGAAGACATTATGGATCCTTAGAGTCTGAGGAAGCTCCAGACGAAAAGCCACCGGGTTAATGATCTTAATTACCCTATAAGGACCAATAAATCTCGGACCTAATTTCCACGAAGGAACCTTCAACTTGATATTTCTGGTAGACAACCACACCAAGTCATTCACCCCAAGGTCCGGACCTTCAGAGCGCTTCTTATCAGCCACACGTTTGTATCTACCACAAATTCTTTTCAAACTTTCTTGCACACTCTGCCACACTGATGAAAGTGAAGACGCAAATCGTTCCTCCTCGGGAATCCCAGACGGCCCCCCCTCACTAAACGTACAAAACTGAGGATGGAAACCATACGCACCAAAAATTAGTGACTTATCGGTGGATTCTTGACGACGATTATTAATGGCAAACTCTGCTAACGGTAAATAAGATGACCATTCCTCTTGATTTTCGGAAACAAAGCATCTCAAATATGTCTCTAGGTTTTGATTGGTACATTCAGTCTGACCGTTGGACTGTGGATGGAAAGATGAAGAAAACGACAGATGAACCCCTAAACGAGAACAAAAAGCTTTCCAAAATTTAGAAACAAATTGGGTACCACGATCCGAAACAATATGTGTTAGCATTAGGCAATGCGGTAAGAGCAATAAAGTGCACCACTTTACTGAATCTGTCAACAACTACAAGAATAACAGTCTTCCCCGCTGATACTGGTAGATCCGTAATGAAATCCATTGATAGGTGCGTCCAAGGCCTGTTGGGGATGGCCAGAGGTAAAAGACACCCTGCCGGACGAGTATGATTCACCTTAGAACGAGCACAGGTAGCACATGCAGACACAAAATTCAACACCTCCTGGCGCCACTTAGGCCACATGTTGCATCCTAAGTCTACGTAATGTTTAGTGTCAGACACACCTCCTATCTCCTATACTGCAGGGGGACAGTGTTTTCTGACCTGTTTTTCTCTTTCCTGATGTAGGTCCACGTCATTAAGGACAGAAGAGGCGACCTACTAAATGACCGGCAGCATCTACAGCAAGACTACATAGAAAACTGTGGCTTCTGTGGTTCAGGGCTGTTGTTTAACCTCTGGGAGGTCTGGGACAGTACTGGGGAAGGGACCTGACTTCCTCAGTTGGACTGTGGGAAATAGTGGCGCTTACATCTGGTAGAGGTTGTGCGGTAACTGTGTCCCATGTAGACCCCAGCGCCCAGGCCGCTCCAGCTGTAAAGTACAGTAGTAGAGGAAATAAACCAGTTTATGGTCTAGGTTGGTGCTTTGTCTTTTTGTCCACATGGGAGAATGAATTTACACCCGCGCTGATCAACCAAAGGGTCAAAGACGTCTGTAGGCTGTGTCTGATACTTGCCCCAGTCAAGTGAAGGGAGAGGAACTGGCGTACTGGACACATTTTTTGAATAAACAGATTAATCTAACCTCTTTAAATGCAACTGGTGCTTTTTGTACTGTACTTGAAGTCTAGCGGCCTGAGGCTGAAAGGAAAAAAAGATGCATCCAGGATTTCATCCCCACCTTACGGTTATTGAGGTGGGCCCTACCTGTCGTTCCGGCTCTGCATATTGGTAAACCAGAGACAGGACCTAATAATAGACATTACAGGAGGGATGGATTGTGGCAAATTACCACCCCGGTGGGCAGAGGCGTACATTGAACTCATGGGGCCCAATATCAAAACTCAGCATTGGGCCCCTCCCTGCTCAAATATAAAATACAATTTATGTAAATTAGGTACATCAAGTGTCCGGGAAGATTTTTAGACCGGCTCTCAGCTCTAGGATGTACTGTTTCTGAGATATTCCCAAAAAATTACTTGCATTTGCCAATAGAAGCCTGCAAGTCTTTCACTTAAATCCTAACTGCCATACACACGGTCATATGCACTTCAGACATTTTTCTTCACTGCTGTAGGTCAGCTTTAGGCTAGGGCTACACAACAAAAATAAGTCGCACGACACATAGGGCGCAACTACACTGCTACATGCATTCATCCCGGATGGATTTTTTGCGGCTGACGTGTCGCAGTCGCAGCATGTCACAGTGCGACACCATAACCTATCGTTATAAAAGTTGTTGTGCGACATTGGTAAGACAAACTGTCTAACTTTGTTAAAGGGACGGGCACTGTGGAGGTCACTGTTAAATGGGCATTCACTGTGGATGTTACTGTTAAGGGGGCAGGCCGCTGTGGAGGTCACTGTTAACCACTTAAGCCCCCCTAGCTTAAATGACCAGGTCACTTTTTACAATTCCGCACTACACTACTTTCACCGTTTATTGCTCCGTCATACAACTTACCACCCAAATGAATTTTACCTCCTTTACTTCTCACTAACAGAGCTTTCATTTGGTGCTTTTTGATTACTGCTGACATTTTTACTTTTTTTGCTATTATTCAAAAATGACCAAAATTTTTGCAAAAAAAATGACATTTTTCACTTTCTGTTGTAACTTTTTTTGTAAAAAAACTACATTTCTATATAAATTTTTCGCAAAATTTATTGTTCTTCATGTCTTTGATAAAAAAAAAATCCAATAAGTGTATATTTATTTGTTTGGGTAAAAGTTATAGCGTTTACAAACTATGGTGCAAAAAAGTGAATTTCGGCATTTTGAAGCAGCTCTGACTTTCTAAGCACCTGTCATGTTTCTTCAGGTGCTAGAATGTCAGGAAAGTATAAATACCCCCCAAATGACACCATTGTAGAAAGAAGACACCCCAAAGTATTCGCGGAGGGGCATGGTGAGTTCATGTGTCATTTTATTTTTTTTCACAAGTTAGTGGAAAATTACACTTTCTGAGGGAAAAAAATAATAATTCCCTTACGTCCTAACAGCAGCACAGATGGGGTTAACCACCCCCCGTGGACTGGCAGGACCGGCGGAATGTTTAATGAGCCCAAGACTAATAACTCAATTTAACAATTAAGTGTCTCCTTAAAAGGAGGAAGTCAACCCCCAGCCCACTGTGTTTTTTCCCCTCCCCTCCATGACGGCACCTTACATTGAGATTATCCTCCTCCTCCAGCCAGGCAGGGACAGGAAGGTTCAAAAGGGCCCGCCTCCTCACCATCTTCAGTGTCTTCCTGTCCCTGCCAGGCGGAGGATGGGAGGAATTCCGGCTCTATCGAGAGCTCTCTGCAGGCGCATTGCGCCGGGCTGCGGGCTTACCTTGGGCAAGTAAGCCCGTCCTACGGAGTGCCTGCCGCGGCTCCCTCCTTAGGCCTCACGGGCGTCAGCGTGAGGCCGCGCGCGCGGCTCCCGGACACTCAGCTGAGTACTTCCGGGTTTCAAGTCACGCGCTGCCCGAGATTCTCGGCTCCGGCGCGTGACGTCATCAGGGGGCCTGATTAAGCCGGCTAGGGCGTGCCGGACCGGAGGGCCCCTGCAATTTCCGGCGGGAAAATTTAAAACTGGCGTCCTGGGCAAGGTGAGAGTCACCCTCTGACCAGGCATCAGCAAGCTCCTGCAGTCTCTACAATCCAGGATGGATCTAGAGGAGACCGTGGAACAACCTGTAGCAGTGAGTGTCACCAGGTTGTGAGTATATAATACAGCTTGCTGATGATGTTAATGTGTCCCTTTCCTCTCTCTCTGTGGATGTGTGTAGAGTGATAGGGACACCTCAGTTAGGCCTAAGATACCTCCGAAATCTAAAACTGTTAGATGCCGGGTGTGCTCAGTTAGGCTCCCTGAGGGTCACGCTAAAAACTATGTGGGAGATGTACGGAAAGCGTAATTAGAGAAGAAGTTCCGTCCTTAAGGCAGGAACTGCAGGATCTGATTAAGCAGGAGATTAGTACTGCCTTTTCAGAGTTCTCTGCGGTCCCTAGCACCCTTCCACTTCCACACAGCACGTCAGGAAAAAATCACCTTTAAAAGATTCTGCTTCTTCATCTTCTGAGATTTCTTCGGATAGCGATGATAGCAGTAACTACTCTGACTCCGATAATGTTTTTAAGAACTACCTATTCTCGTCGGACGACATAAACGATCTTTTAAAGGCGGTTAGGGATACTATGGAGATTAAAGAAGAAAGAGTTCATAGATCCGCCCAGGATAAGATGTTCTCAGTACTAGAGTCTAAGAAAAAGAGAGTTTTTCCCATTCACAAGAATATACAGTCACTTATCCTAAGAGAGTGGAAAACCCTGACCGCAAGGTCTTTTTACCTAGGACTATTAGAAAAAGACTCCCTTTTGACGAGGACGAGCTAGCCCCATTTTTAAGTTGCCCGAAGATAGACGTATCTCTTTCAAAACTAGCTAAGGGCACTTCCTTACCCTTTGAGGATACAGGGTCACTACGTGATCCAATGGATAAGAAAGTAGATACCAACCTGAGGAGAACCTGGGACGCAGCTGCAGCCTTGTTTAAGCCTAATATTGCGGCCACTTCTGTAGCCAGGTCCCTAAGGATCTGGCTTGTCCAGTTAGAGACTCTATTAAAAGCCAATACTCCATATGAAAACTTTTCAGATTCCTTCCCCCTTTTGTTAAAGGCGGTTGATTTCTTATCAGATACCACAGCAGATTCAGTAAGACTGACCGCGAGAGCCACTGCGTTAGCCAATAACTCCAGAAGGGCACTCTGGGTAAAGGCTTGGTCAGGGGACATAGGCTCTAAAGTAAAATTATGTAATATCCCGTTCCACGGCAATCTTCTCTTCGGGCAGGATCTGGATAAAATACTGGAAAAAGCCTCTGACTCCAAAAAGAGCTTTCCAGAAGATAAAAAGAAGAGAAAAACTCCATTTTTTTCGTCCCCAAAGGAAAAGTAGTTTTCAGGCCAAAAGGAATAAGTCAGAGAACTGGAGGGGGAAAACAGAGAAATAGGGATTTATGTTTTCTTCCCGCACCGAAGAACCCTCTAAAAAGTGACATCAGGATTCCGGTGGGGAAGGCTGAAAAAATTTGTGCATTGCTGGGACAGATACACAGACAGCCCCTGGATACGGAGTACCCTTCGTCAGGGTTACAGTATACCCTTCATATCCCCACCCCCACAATATTCGTTATAACCCCAGTTCAGAGCTCGGAACAGGTTCAACTCTGTCTAGAGCAGGAGATCGAACTTTTAGTTCAGATGAACGTCCTAATTCAGGTACCTTCAGAACAGGCTGGTCAGGGTTGTTACTCGACAGTCTTCATGATAAAAACCGAACGGAAAGATGCGTCTTATTATAAATATGAAGCCCCTGAACAAATACATAAAGTCCGAAAGATTCAAAATGGAGTCCATAAAAACCACAATAAACGTTTTACAGAAGGCAGCGTTCTTTGCTTCCATAGATTTAAAGGACGCGTACTTCCACGTACCCATCCACCCACATTCTCAACAGTTCTTAAGAATTGCGGTTTGGATTCAGGGGTGCCCGAGGCATTTCCAATTTCAGGCACTGCCGTTCGGCATAACAACTGCCCCCAGACTCTTCACCAAGATCATGCTGGAAGTGATTACCCCTCTGAGAAGGGAGAAGGTCATGATAGTCCCATATCTGGACGACCTGTTAATTGTGGGGGACTCACAAAAGACCCTAGAGGACAGTCTAGCCAAGACAATAGGCAGGTTAGAGGAACTAGGGTGGATTTTAAATTGGGAGAAATCGCAATTAATTCCCACCCAACAGATAATCTTTTTGGGAATCCTGATAGACTCAGTGAAGGAAGAATGCTTTCTGCCAGAGGAGAAGATAAAAAGATTCAGGGGCAGGTGAAGCAATTCAGGGAGCAGAAGTCCCATACTATAAGACAGACAATGGCCCTAATAGGTTCATTTACAGCCTGTATTCCCGCGGTAAAATGGGCGCAGATACGCTCCCGACCCCTCCAAAACCATATGTTAAAAGAGTGGGGGAAAACAGGAGTCCCTAGACAAACCGATAAGTATCCCGGATCAGATCCTGTCGTCCCTAAGGTGGTGGGAGTTAAGACCCAACCTGCAGAGGGGAGTTCCGTGGCTGGTAAGAGAACAACTGATCCTCACCACGGATGCCAGTCTCCGGGGTTGGGGAGCACACCTACTGTCATGGTCAGGCCAGGGAGAATGGTCCCAATCCCAGAGAAAACTCTCGTCGAATTACCGAGAGCTGCTGGCGGTATGGGAGGCCCTCCGTCTTTTTCTCAAAAACTGAGGAATCACAACGTTCAGTTAAGATCCGACAACAGGACGGTAGTATCATATTTAAACCGTCAGGGGGAACGAAGAGCGATCTTCTGCTAGCTTTAACCGAAAAATTTTTCTATGGGCGGAGGAGAATCTCCTCTCCCTATCAGCGGTATTTTTAAAAGGAACACAAAACATCCAGGCGGATTTCCTAAGCCGCAGGAAGCTGGATCCGGGGAATGGAGTCTAAAGCCGGAAATTTTCCAGGCTCTAACGCAGAGGTGGGGACTCCCCAGATAGATTTATTTGCGAACAGGTCAAATGCAAAGCTCCCAGTCTATTTTTCCCTGGATCCACGGGATCAGGGAGTGCAGGAGTGGATGCTCTGGCTCTTCCTTGGAACTTCAGCCTAGCGTACTGCTTCCCACCTCTGCCTCTGATTCCAAGGGTACTCAGAAAAATAAAGGAGGGGACGGCCAGCGTAATTTTAATTGTACCCAATTGGCCGAGACGTTCATGGTTCCCTCTTCTAGCAAGCTTGTCTATGGAGGAACCTTGGATTCTGCCCTGGTCAGAGGACCTCCTAAGTCAGGGGCCCATCCTACACCCCAGAACAGTAAGCCTACACCTTTCAGCCTGGATCCTGAAAGGGCAGTCCTAAAAGCTAGGGGTCTATCTCATAGTGTAATTGATACCATGCTAGCCAGTAAAAAGGAAGTCACGAATAAGATTTACCGTAAGATCTGGTACAGATACGTTTCCTGGTGCTCAGAGAACCACTCTAAATCTACAGATAGTATTCTGTCTATCCTTGAGTTCCTCCAAGAAGGGCTCTCCAAAGGGTTGAGACCTAGCACTCTTAGGGTGCAGATATCAGCTTTAAGCGCCTGCCTAGATGAGAAATTAGCTGCTAAACCCTGGATCATCCGGTTTATGAAGGGAGCGGACAGACTTAAGCCAAGATGTAGACCTCTGGCCGCGCCATGGGATTTAAACACCGTTCTTTCCGGGCTCACTAGACCTCCCTTTGAGCCTTTAGACTCAGCAAGCATAAGATTTCTGACTCTAAAAACGGTTTTCTTAGTCGCCATTACCTCTGCACGTCGGGTTAATGAAATCCAGGCCTTCTCGGTTAAGAAACCATTCCTGACGGTTAGCTGACGATAGAATAATTCTAAGGTTTGACGAATCCTTTTACCTAAGGTAGTGTCAGAGTTCCACAGAATGGAGGAAGTAGTTCTTCCATCATTTTGTGAAAATCCCAGGACTAATAAAGAAAGAGAGTTCCACACTCTAGATGTTAGGAGATGTGTTCTCAAATATATTTCAGCAACCAAGGACTGGAGGAAGTCGAATAATCTCTTCATCCAGTTTCTGGGCGCTAGGAAGGGACTTAAAGCATCCAGGCCCTCCATTTCACGCTGGCTAAAATCTGCTATTTCCGAGGCCTACCTGACAATGGGAGAGGTTCCCCAGTTAACGTCAGAGCCCATTCCACGAGATCAGTATCGACGTCCTGGGCGGAAGAAGCTTCTGCTTCCCTGGACCAGATATGTAAAGCTGCAACCTGGTCTAATCCTCACACCTTTGTAAAACACTATAGGATAGATATCGACTCTAAAGGGATCTGTCCTTCGGTAGAAAAGTTTTACAAGCGGTGGTCCCTCCCTAGGCGTTAATCTGATAATTCTCAATGTAAGGTGCCGTCATGGAGGGAGGGAAAAGTTGAATTAGTCTTACCGGTAATTCCCTTTTCGCGAATCCTCCATGACGGCACCTCGTATATTCCCCTATATAAAAAAATAATAATAATAATATATATATATATATATATATATATATATATATATATATAATAAAGAATAAAAGAGAAAGAGGAGAGATATATATATAATAGAAATTGTTACCTAGTTAGTGCTATATATATGCAGTTAATACGTATAGCAGAGCTATTTATCTCACTGGTGAGGGGTATGAGTGAGTGTGTAAGTTTAGGGCCTGTCATGACCAGAAGACACTGAAGATGGTGAGGAGGCGGGCCCTTTTGAACCTTCCTGTCCCTGCCTGGCTGGAGGAGGAGGATAATCTCAATGTAAGGTGCCGTCATGGAGGATTCGCGAAAAGGGAATTACCGGTAAGACTAATTCAACTTTTTCTGTCCTCCTGGACAGGTGGACTAGGCGGTTTGTTCCCCCCTTTCTTATGGAAAGCGCGGGGAACCTTCTTTTCGTTTGGGTAACGGCGTTGCCCTTTTTTTCCTAGGTACCTTGTCAGTTTGGCCGGCAGCTTGTTTGCTGCCGGCCCCGCGCTGTGCGCCTGGCTGGGGTATTTTGGCGGCGTCCTTGGTCCAAGATTCCGGTCCCTGTGCGCCGCCATCTTCCGGAGGTAACACGGGGACTCTCCTTTTGCATCACCTCCGGGTAATCCGGCCGTGATTTTTTTCACGGGCACGATTTTTTTATGCGTCTTCCAGTGTGGAGGATTTACTGGGGGAAGGGTGGATTGGCTATCCCTCCCCTTCCCCTATTTTTGGAGGCTGTGTGCTCCAGTTCAGTCTCTGGCTGCATATGCTTTTTCAGCCAGCTCCCAGAGTCCTAAAATTGGTGTTGTTCCACTTGTGGTGTTTTTTTCCTCAGCTGCCTCCGGTCTGTTTTTCTACCTTTCCTGCGCAGATAGGTGGTTTACAAATGTTTTATTTGTCTCTTTTTTTCCCGCAGTGATGTCTTCTCCGCGGGATTCGGAGGCAGGAAAGTGGATTTCAAGAGGAAGCATCTATCCTGCTACCATTGCAGCAGTCAACGGTTATTGTAAGCTGATCATACCTGCACTCGTGAGATCGCAGAAGCTAAACAGCTTAAAGCTGGGCTAAGACCAGTTTGGGAGACCGGTTGGGAATCCCTTGGTCTGTTGACCTAACCTACACCAGGTGTTACAGCTGCCGTTAGAGGTTCGGACCTCTGGTGTACCTGCTTTGCAGGATGTGTATCAATGGCTCTGTTAAAGGAGTCATAGGCCTGCTGGATGGAAAGGCTTCCTATTCGTGCCCAGGCCCCTATGGAGACCTCTGTCCCGGTAAGGAGACCTTTTGGTCTCCTTAGTTTCTCCTCCTCGGATGAGGAGGAGATGACGTTGTGTTTTCTCCCTGGAAAGACACAGAAGTTGTTCAAGTCCATCAGGTCAGGGGACCATGATGTTGACTGTGGGGAGCCTCCCGCTCCGCTACTCGGGCACATCGTGTCTTCAAAGCGGATGAGACCCTCCTCTCTGTCATGATATAGAGTGGAAAAAACCTGGAAAAGCTCCGGTTTTAACAAAGAAGTTAAATCCATGTTCCCGATGGCTTAACCCTTGGTGGATTCGTGGGGATCCATTCCCAAGGTGGACATGGCTATCGCCAAGTTGTCCAAGCGCACTCTGGTTCCTGCAGACGATGGGTCTAGCTGCAGGACCCCCTTGCAGAGTGCAAACTAAGACGGGGTGTTACGGCAGCTGCGGCTTCCGCTTCCACAGCCATAGCGGCTTTTGAAGTCTCTACGTTCCTCTGATCTCGCCTGGATCAAATTCAAGTTGATGTGAAGCAGGTCCTGGGAGCGAGGCCAAACACAGATCCTTGCTCCTGAAGCTAAGCAGCAGGTCTGTGGCTCATGGGAGACCAAGTGCGCCTTTGGCACCCTGTATCAATACTATCAAATAATGTCAGGGGCCTATATATAGCATGGCCCGGGGTTCGGCGGCCCATATTCCATTTTGGCTTGAGCCTTGGGTCGCTGACAATTCCTCAAAATACAAGCTCTTGTAGTGACTGGAGAGCACAGCGAAAGGCTGAGGTGCTCTCGTGGAGGAGCCAAAGATGGAAAATCCACCTCCTGACTACGGGCCTCTTCGAGGCTCTTGGTTAATTCCTGTTACTCCTGCCGTCCTGCCAATAAGCTTCCCCATTCCTAAGCTTCATGTACCCGTCGGGAGTCGTCTCTCCCACTTCTGAGAAGAATGGATCCAAGAGATCTCGGATCCCTGGGTCCTGAATATCATTTCCAACGGTTATTTAGTCAACAACACCTCTTTTCCTCTGGACAGGTTTGTCAAGATCAACCTTCTACAAGCTGCCAAGGAGGCGATCCTAGAGGCCTACATTCAGGACTACATTTGCAAAGGGGCTATGGAGGAGGTTCCGGCAGGAGAACGGGGCCTAGGGATCTATTCACCAGTTTTTCTGGTTCCCAAAGCTTCAGGAGATCTCCGGATGATTATCGATCTGAGATATTTCAATCGATTTATAAGGAAGGTGAAGTTTCGTGTAGAAACCATCAGGTCAGTAGTTCACGTCGTCAATCCTGGAGACGTGATGGCAACCCTGGACCTCAAGAATGCATATCTGCACATCCCGATCCATCCTGGTTCCAGGAAGTATATCAGGATCACGGTCCAGGTGTCCGGTGTCATCAGGCATCTTCTGTTTGTTGCCCTTCCCTTTGGCATTTCTTCTGCCCCTCACACTTTTACCAAGGTGGTTCTGTGGTGGCGGCTTTGAGGCTTCAAGGACTGACCATCATTCCTTATCTGGACGACTGGCTTTGAAAGCCTCTGCTCTAGCGGTCCTAACCCAACTTCTTCAGGTAACAATCTCCTTTCTGTTCCACCTAGGTTGGATCAGCTGGTAGAAGTCGAACGTGAGCCCATCGACTTCAGTAAGATATCTAGGCTTCATAATCGACTCCATTGGGATGTCGCTCCAGTTGACTCCAGAAAGAAGATTCCGGGTTCGGAACACGGCAAGTTCCTTTCCGTTCCCCGGCGAGTTCCAATCCGGACTCTCATGAAGATGTTGGGGCTCATGTCAGCGTCTGCGGAAGCAGTCCCTTGAGCTCTATGGCACCTCTGCCCTCTACAGTCGGAGGTCCCCTCCTAATGGAATGGAAGCCCTGCTGGGCTAAACTCCCTGTGCTCCCTGACTTGGCAAACTCTGTATTCCCTCAGATGGTGGTGCCATCTTTTAGACGGGAAGTCTATGACCCAGCCAGTCTGGGTCATATTGACTACGGATGCGTCCTAAGTAGGCTGGGACGCTCACCTAGACGACTCTCCAGTTCACGGGACCTGGTTTCCTCAGGAGTGGCTTTTTTCATCCAATCTCCGCGAGATTCAAGCTATCCGGCTAGCCCTCCTTCACTTAGACCCTCAGATCAGGGGCAAAGCGGTGAAAGTCCAGTCAGACAATGTGACTGCGGTACTTTACATCAACCAGCAGGGAGGCACGAGATCACTTCCCCTCTTGTCAGAGATCGGGGTGATTCTGGATTAGTCAGAGTTGTACCTTCCCACTTATCTGCAATCCACATCCAAGGCTCCCTCAATATGATAGCGGCTGAGCCACGGTCTGCCGTCGGTGGAGTGGTCTTTACATCCGGAGAATTAAGCAGATAGTCCTCAAGTGGGTATGCCAGAGGTGGATCTCATGGCAACAAGGTTCAATGCCAAGGTGAGAGGTTCTGCTCCCTCTACAGGGAGGACAACCCCTGGCGTTAGACGCTCTGTCAATATCCTGGAGGTTCAGGCTGGCTTACATCTTCCCTCCCTTTTCCATGATACCGAGGGTATTGATGAAAATCCGTCAGGATCAGGCCTCAGTGATAGCCATCATACTGTTTTGGCCGAAGAAGATCCTGGTTTACCTAGCTCACCCAGTTGAGTCGAGGACAATATTGGAGGCTCCCCCACAGCAGACCCTGGTGTCGTGGGACACTCACCTCTGCTCAGATCTGCACAGATTCAACCTGACAGCCTGGAGGTTGATCAGTCCCTTCCCAGAATAGAAGGGCTTTCAGAGTCGGTCCTGAGAACGCTGTCTCATTCTAGAGCGGACTCTACCAAGAGAGCCTACTCTCATCCTGTTGTACCTCAACTGAGGTGGCGTCTGCAGATCCGCCCCTCTCCGCTATCCTTCAGTTCCTGCAAGACGGCCTTGATAGAGGCTACTACTCTGAAGGTTCAAGTTTCAGCCATCTCAGCTTGCCTTAAACAGGCTTTTTTCTCAGGACCCACTGATCAAACGGTTCCTTAGAGGAGCTGAAAGATTAAAGCCTGCAGTACTGAGTCCCCTTTTTTTCAATGGGTTTTTCAGTAGTTCTCAGGGGGTTAGCATCTCCCCCCTTTGAACCGTGAGAGGAGGTGGACATCAAGTTCGTCACTTGGAAGTTTGTGTTCTCCTTACAGTGACTTTGGCCAAGAGGGTCTCTGAGCTTCAAGCTCTCTCAGCATGAGCCCTCTACCATTTTCTTACATGACCAGGACTTTCTTAGATTCCTCCCGTATTGTAGGCCTAAAGTTCCTTCCTTCCAGAACATCAACCAGGTGATATTCCTCCCGGTTCTGTCGACATCTACCACCTCCTCCTAGGAACCTGCTAGACATCCTCTGGACGTCTCGAGATGTCTCCGGATCTATGTGGATAGATCAAGGAGTTCAGGAAAGATGAGAATCTGCTAATCCTGTTGCCGGTAAGTTTAAAGGCTGTAAGGCATCCAAACCTTCCATCAGTCGGTGGATTGAGGAGGCTATTAAGGAATCCCTTGTTTCCACAATCTCTGGACCCTCCGGGATTCGTGAAGGCCCACTCTACTAGAGTTGTGGCTACTTCTTTTGCCGAGAGGAGTCTTCTGCCTCTCAACATGATTTGCAAAGCTGCCTCCTGGAGCTCTGAATCGACATTCATCTCCCATTATAGACTAGATGCCAGTCTAGCTGAGTTTTCGGCCTTTGGGCAGACTTTTCTTAGTTCTGCCAGGCAGGAAGGCCCTCCCTAGGGGTTTCTTCTTGCTATCTCCCCATCTGTGCTGCTGTTAGGACGTAAGGGAATCGTTAATTTCTAACGATAATTTGTTTTCCCTTAGTCCTAACAGCAGCACACAAATTTCCCACCCTAGTAAGTCTAGTTTTCTTCTTACTATAAACACAGTGGGCTGGGGGTTGACTTCCTCCTTTTAAGGAGACACTTAATTGTTAAATTGAGTTATTAGTCTTGGGCTCATTAAACATTCCGCCGGTCCTGCCAGTCCACGGGGTTGGTTAACCCCATCTGTGCTGCTGTTAGGACTAAGGGAAAACAAATTATCGTTAGAAATTAACGATAATAAAGTTTCCATTTCTGCTAACTTCTGGCAAAAAAAAATAAAAACTCACATGGACTCACTATGCCCCTCAGCGAATACCTTGGGGTGTCTACTTTCCGAAATGGGGTCATTTGTGGCATTTTGGGCGGGGCTAAATTGTGAGCAACCTTGTAAAACCTAAAGGTACTCGTTGGAATTTGGGCCCCTTTGCACACCCAGGCTGCAAAAAAGTGTCACTCATGTGGTATTGCTGTACTCAGAAGAAGTAGGGCAATGTGTTTTGGGGTGTATTGTTACATATACCCATGTTCGGTGAGAGAAATATCTCTGTAAACTGACAAGTTTTTAAAATTTTTTTATACAAAGTTGTCAATTTACAGAGATATTTCTCTCATCCAGCATGGGTATATGTAAAAATACACTCCAAAACACATTTCCCTACTTCTCCTGAGTACGGCGATACCACATGAGTGACAATTTTTTGCAGCCTGGGTGTGCAAAGGGGCCCAAATTCCAATGAGTGCCTTTTAGGAGGGCATTTTTACGCATTTGTCTTCTCACGCTTTAGGGACTCTAAAATGCCAGAGCAGAAAAAATACCCCACATGTGACCCAATTTTGGAAAGAAGGCACCCCAAGGTATTCCGTGAGGGGCATGGCGAGTTCATAGAAGATTTTTTTTTTGGGCACAAATTAGCGGAAATAGATTTTTTTATTGTTTTTTCTCACAAAGTCTCCCTTTCCGCTAACCTTTGACAAAAAGTTCA
>JAKVIS010002074.1:20000-25976 GCA_033119425.1 Bufotes viridis
ACTGGGAAGAACTGTGATCCTCTTGAGTGCAATAAACAACTGCAGATGGAACTGAAGGTTCTTGCAAAGTATCTGAAATGAACTCTTCCTCTGTTGAAGGAACCTCCTTTATAGAACATTCAGAAGATACTTTTGCAGAATTAAACTCATTGTCAAACAGTAGACTGGAAGGCTCAAGTTTCTGCTGTATCTCATCAGAACTACATGAATCAGAAGGCTTGTTGTCAGTGAAGATATAGGATTCATTATGATAAACTGTGTGAGGACTGCAAAGCTGGGAAGGGCTTGAAGAGGGCTCCAATTGAGATCCTGAAGGCCTTTCTACAAGCTGCCCTTCTGTCCAGGAACATTCTTCTGCAGCTGACTCCTTGGGATTTAAGCTGCTTTCTGATGTTTTTAGAATAGTTGGGCAAGGCATATCTTGCACATAGTAGTGGTTAGGACACTGCCTGACGTAAGAAGTTCGTCCTCCTATTAATATGTCAGTTTTGAAGGAGTGTACTTGGCAGGGTCTGCGGGTTCTGTCCAGACATACACCCCCCACGATGATCCAACCCACTGTAAGTTTCTGGGCATATGGAGCGTTGAAAGGGCCATTGCGAAGTTCAAGGACCTTATGAGCCTCAAGAATGTCTCTACCTAGCAAGAGTAAGATCTCGGCATGGTTATCAAGGGGAGGAATCTCTCTGGCTATGTTCCTGAGATGAGGGTGATGCTGTGCGGCTTCAGGTGTGGGAATCTCATCCCTTGTGTCCGGCAATTTGTCACACTCAATAAGGGTTGGAAGAGAGAGTTTTTTATGTCCTTTGATGGGCTTTAAGGTGAAACCATTAGCTCTTCTTCCTGAGGTTGTCACAAGACCAGAGCATGTTCCTAGGGTGGAGGGTGTAGTTTCTTCCTCTATCCTGAACAGATCAAAGAACTTAGGGCTAGCTAGGGAACAATTACTTTGGTCATCTAGAATAGCATACATTCTTATGGTCTTCTCTGGTCGTGCAGTAGGAAACACATCCACGAGGCAAATCTTAGAACAAGACTTAACGCACACAAGTCCTTCTCCACATACCTTTGTGCATCTGGGCGTGACGGTTGTGGTTGGTCGGTCGGCACTCTCCCCGCCATGACTCTCCCTGCCTTGATCGGAATGAGGCTTGTGCCAGTTAACTGGTTCTAGGTTCCTCCTGATTGGTCCCAGGTGAACAGCGGTAATGTGTAGATGACTATTACATTCAGAACACTTGACTGGAACCTTACAGTCTCTGGCGAAGTGCTCAGTGGATGCACAGCATCTGAAGCAGATATTATGACTCCTTAGGAGCTCCTTACGTTTCTCAAAGGGCTTTGCTATAAAGACACGGTATTTTCTTAAAGGATGTGGTTTATCACGGATAGGGCAATGATGAATGGGTTCCTTAGGGCTTTCATTTCCATTGTTAGTAGTGGGCACAACCCCTGTCTTTTTTACTGAAATTAGACCTTTAGGGACCCCTCTCTGGGACTGAAAGTCTTGTGTCTCTGTTTAGTAGGGCCAAAGATGTTGGTTCCCAAGGTGTTGAAGCTCAGATCGTCCTTGATGAACTTACAGAAGAATGAAAATGGTGGAAAGGGAACACAATGTTGCTCCTTGTATTTTGAACCTGTTGTTGCCCATTGGTCTTGAATATTGAGGGGTAATTTCTCCACGATCAGGCCCACACCATGGGAGGTATCAAGAAAGCTGAGACCTGGTAGCTGCAGGTCTCCCTTGACGATTTCAAATTTAAGAAGAAGATCGCTTAATTCCTGGAACCCTTGGCGGTCTGTATTGGATAATCCAGGAAAGTCGTATAGTCGTTTAAATAAGGCACGTTCAACTACTTCCGAGCCTCCGTATGTCTGCTCTAATCTTTCCCATGCGAGACGAAGGCCTTTGACTGGTTCGTAGATATGAACGGTTTTGAGTCTCTTAACACAGTTTGACGACCATGGACCTAGCCTTCTAATTAGTAAATCAAGTTCTTGCATAGGCGGTACAGAAAGGGTTTGAACTGTTATCTTAAAGGTGGCCTTCCAACTTCTATAGTTCTCTGGGCGATCATCAAAGTTCGTAAGGCTAGTACTGATGAGGTCCCTGAGAGTGAGGTACTTAGCGATTTCTGATGCGTTATTTCTTTCCTGCATCATGGCGATGGGAACTTCTCCCTCGCTGGTGGTGTTGGCACCATCTGATACCCTATGTTTGGGGGTTGGAAGATGGAATGGAGTGGCAGCTGGGTTGAGCGTAAATAAAGGCTTCACATCTGGTAATGTTGGCGCCAGCGTCTTGGTTGCTATGTAACTAGTCTCTGGAGGTTTTAAAGTGATTTGATGATTTTGAAGCGGCTTGTTCTCTAATGGCAACTGAAATACTGTGTACGGTGCCAGAGGTTTGAAAGAAAGAGAAACGTTGACTGGACTGTATAGTTATCAGCTGCCTCTTTTCCTACTCGCATAAGTTCAGCAGGCTGGTGTGCAGAGGCCAAATCTTCTGGTGCAAATGCATTAACATTGCTTTGGTCTAGGACGAATTGCAGGGTACGCCCTTCTGAGTTATTAGATATCTTGGACATAGGATGATAAGCTTCTTATTCTTCAGCTGCTTCTTCAAGAACTCTGAGTTCAGCCATGGCTGCTGCTTCTTCCCTTTCTTTCTGTAGAACCTCCAACTCAGCTTCAACCTTGGCTTTGGTCGTTTGCGCCTGAGCCTGTATAGCTGCATGATTAGAATGAGATTGGGCTTGTATAGCTTGCACCTGAGCCTGCATAGCTGTTTGATTAGCTTTGGATAGGGTATGTGTCTCTGCGACTTCTGCCTTAATGGCTGCTTCCTTTTTAATGCAGTGAGCTTGTACCTTCGCTGCTTCCACTTTTGCGCGTGCCAACACCAGTGAGGTACTCAGCGAAGAGTGCTGTGAACGAGACCTTAGCGATAAGGACTGAGCAATAGATTTCGAGGAACGGGATGAAGCCTTGGAGTGCCTTGAAAGGTTAGAATGGCGGGACGCAGTTTCATATTGTTGTGATATGTTGTCCTCTAGCATTGACTTGACTGCCATAAATCTGCTATATCTTTCATCATTAAGTGCAGTGTGGGTCTTTAATTCTAGGATGAATTCCTCTGAGTTGAGACTTGATAACAGAGAAGAATATTTTTCAGACAGTCTATTATAACTATCATAGGTCTTATTCAAATTTGTACACACGGCCTTTAATTGATCTTCATTATAGCCTGATCCATGTGCTGCATCCATACATTGTTCAGTCTTTTCCCACAAACTGGACAAATTATCACATATCTCAATTTTGTCGGATAATAGGGCCTCTTTCATTTTTAATGAGGGTTTAGAAATCCTTTTAGCTGTGTCCTGCATTTCCATCTGTAACACAACAGCGACCTCTAGTGGTGGTTCAGTCTTTTAATAGCCCACAGCAGGCAGACAATATTTACCTCAGAAAACAGGCTGAATACAGTTCCTAGCCTGTATGAAACTGGAATTGCTAGAAGCTTCTGCGATCCTAGTGAATGCAGTACTGGGCAGTATAAGATATTACCTTACTACTGTAGCATAACAGAGACAAATGATGATGGCTTATTACTTGGAGGAGGAGAATATTCTTTTCTTAGAAGGAGAGTACTAAGACAATTCTTTTACTGTGGCGTTTCGAAATGTCAGCCTTACAAATCACGTATCTGTGAGGTGACTTGTTGAATCAGACATCCTCCACTTACAGTTTACGCATCAGACACCCAGGAGTTAATCAAGTAGTCTTTTAATCCGGAGATTGTATTACAAGATATGCAGGGAATCCAGATGTTAAAAGAATTATGCCACTAATATTTTCCTTGATAAGAAGATGAGATACAGATTCACCTCAGATTCTCCTCAGAATCTCCTCAGAATTAGAGCACACAAAACAGCAATGGATGATAGGGTAAACAGGAAGTGGCTAGACTGAACCAACTAGTAGCAGAAACAGAGGGGGGAGGAGAAGAGAGGAGCATACCATTACACCATTCAAGATACTGAAACAGAACATACATATATACATAAATACACACACACATACATACATATATACATACATATATACACACATATATACATACATACGCACACATATATACATACATATATACATCCACACACATATATACATATATACATACATACATACACACATACAAACAAACATATATACATACATATATACACACATACATATATACATTTATGCATACATACATACATATATACATACATACATACATATATACATACATATATACATACATATATACATATATACATACATATATACATACATACACACACACATATATACATACATATATAAATATACAAATATATACATATATACACACATACATATATACATTTATGCATGCATACATACATACATACATATATACATACATACATATATACATACATATATACATACCTATATACATACATACACACACACATATATAGATACATATATACATACATACATATATAAATATACAAATATATACATACATACACACATACATACATATATACATGCATACATACATATAGACATACATATATACATGCATACACACACACATATATATATATATATATATATATATATATATATATATATACATAAATACATACATATATACATACATACACACATATATACATACATATATACACACATATATATATATATATATATATATATATATACATACATATATACATACACACACATATACACACATATATACATACATACACACACACACATATACACATACATATATACATACATACTGTGGTAAGGTGCAGGGTGCCGTCCTAGATGGCAGGTACGTGTCACCGAGGTTGCTGGCCTCGGTGAGGTGAGAGCCGGGTTTTTGTCTGCAGAAGCTAGTGCTGTTTGACTTTGTTAAATAGCATGGCTGCAAAGCCGATCCGGGCCGGCTCTTACTGGGAGCAGCTAAAGAGTAGGGTGGGTGGCTGCTCCCCACGGTCCAGTCCTGGTTTTGGGCTGGATATAAAACACAGCCAGCAGCTGTGTCTGGGGGGTGATTATCCTGGAGCTGCTAACAGGGCTGGGAGCTCTCTGTCCGGGAGGAAAGAGCTCAGCAAGGAGGTATTTTGTTCCTGGCTACCTGAAGCTGGATTCTCCTGCGGCTGGGCCGACAGCGTGGTGCGAACCTGCACCTACACCTCCCAGGTGACTGAACCTGTGTTGGACTGTTTTTGTTTGGCTACGTTATTTCCGTTGTGTGTGAACTGTCACCAAGAGACTGTTTTTCATTTTGTGTGCAAGTGTGAATAAAACACTGTTTGTTGCACAATCTGGACTCCTTGTTTTGCCTCTAAACTGCACCCGCACCGCTGTCTACCAGAGCGACTCCCCACATTTGGTGGAGGATGCGGGCATGCGCAGTGAGGCTGGCGTTAAAGTGTATGGAATATATTAAGCCAGCAAAGCTGCAAGCAGGAGTTTCTGGCAACATGGAGGCTGCTGTGAAGGCTCTCATAGAGGCTAACGTGCAGCAGCGGGAGACCAACCAACTATTGCTACAACATGTGATGGCGTTACAGGCAGCAGGAGCGTCCCACCACGTCCATGATGCCCGAAAAGCGGTCCGTGCGGCGATCCCAAAAATGACCCCCGCAGACGACGTTGAGACGTACCTGGCGGTTTTTGAGAAGGTCGCCGTGAGGGAAAAGTTACCCCGTGACCAGTGGGCTGAGGTGGTCGCTCCGTTCCTGGCTTCCGGACCCCAGCAGGTGTTTTTCGACTTGTCGGACGACCAAGCGGCAGATTATGACACCGTGAAAGGAGAGGTCCTAGCCAGACTGGGCGTGAACGTGCTGGTCCGCGCCCAAAGAGTCCACCAGTGGGATTTTAAAACGACTGAACCCGCTAGGCCGCAGTACTACGATC
>JAKVIS010002075.1:0-26322 GCA_033119425.1 Bufotes viridis
GCGCTGTATTACCCTGGATGTAAGAGGTATGGGGCGCTGTATTACCCTGGATGTAAGAGGTATGGGCGCTGTATTACCCTGGATGTAAGAGGTATGGGGCGCTGTATTACCCTGGATGTAAGAGGTATGGGGCGCTGTATGACCCTGTATGTAAGAGGTATGGGCGCTGTATTACCCTGGATGTAAGAGGTATGAGGCGCTGTATTACCCTGGATGTAAGAGGTATGGGGCGCTGTATTACCCTGGATGTAAGAGGTATGGGGCGCTGTATTACCCTGGATGTAAGAGGTATGAGGCGCTGTATTACCCTGGATGTAAGAGGTATGAGGCGCTGTATTACCCTGGATGTAAGAGGTATGGAGCGCTGTATTACCCTGGATGTAAGAGGTATGAGGCGCTGTATTACCCTGGATGTAAGAGGTATGAGGCGCTGTATTACCCTGGATGTAAGAGGTATGGGGCGCTGTATTACCCTGGATGTAAGAGGTATGGGCGCTGTATTACCCTGGATGTAAGAGGTATGGAGCGCTGTATTACCCTGGATGTAAGAGGTATGAGGCGCTGTATTACCCTGGATGTAAGAGGTATGGGGCGCTGTATTACCCTGGATGTAAGAGGTATGGGGCGCTGTATTACCCTGGATGTAAGAGGTATGAGGCGCTGTATTACCCTGGATGTAAGAGGTATGGGGCGCTGTATTACCCTGGATGTAAGAGGTATGGGCGCTGTATTACCCTGGATGTAAGAGGTATGAGGCGCTGTATTACCCTGGATGTAAGAGGTATGGGGCGCTGTATTACCCTGGATGTAAGAGGTATGGGGCGCTGTATTACCCTGGATGTAAGAGGTATGGGCGCTGTATTACCCTGGATGTAAGAGGTATGGGGCGCTGTATTACCCTGGATGTAAGAGGTATGAGGCGCTGTATTACCCTGGATGTAAGAGGTATGAGGCGCTGTATTACCCTGGATGTAAGAGGTATGAGGCGCTGTATTACCCTGGATGTAAGAGGTATGGGCGCTGTATTACCCTGGATGTAAGAGGTATGGGCGCTGTATTACCCTGGATGTAAGAGGTATGGGGCGCTGTATTACCCTGGATGTAAGAGGTATGAGGCGCTGTATTACCCTGGATGTAAGAGGTATGGGCGCTGTATTACCCTGGATGTAAGAGGTATGGGCGCTGTATTACCCTGGATGTAAGAGGTATGAGGCGCTGTATTACCCTGGATGTAAGAGGTATGGGGCGCTGTATTACCCTGGATGTAAGAGGTATGGGGCGCTGTATTACCCTGGATGTAAGAGGTATGAGGCGCTGTATTACCCTGGATGTAAGAGGTATGGGGCGCTGTATTACCCTGGATGTAAGAGGTATGAGGCGCTGTATTACCCTGGATGTAAGAGGTATGGGGCGCTGTATTACCCTGGATGTAAGAGGTATGGGGCGCTGTATTACCCTGGATGTAAGAGGTATGGGGCGCTGTATTACCCTGGATGTAAGAGGTATGGGGCGCTGTATTACCCTGGATGTAAGAGGTATGGGGCGCTGTATTACCCTGGATGTAAGAGGTATGGGGCGCTGTATTACCCTGGATGTAAGAGGTATGGGGCGCTGTATTACCCTGGATGTAAGAGGTATGAGGCGCTGTATTACCCTGGATGTAAGAGGTATGAGGCGCTGTATTACCCTGGATGTAAGAGGTATGGGGCGCTGTATTACCCTGGATGTAAGAGGTATGGGGCGCTGTATTACCCTGGATGTAAGAGGTATGAGGCGCTGTATGACCCTGGATGTAAGAGGTATGAGGCGCTGTATTACCCTGGATGTAAGAGGTATGGGGCGCTGTATTACCCTGGATGTAAGAGGTATGGGGCGCTGTATTACCCTGGATGTAAGAGGTATGAGGCGCTGTATTACCCTGGATGTAAGAGGTATGAGGCGCTGTATTACCCTGGATGTAAGAGGTATGAGGCGCTGTATTACCCTGGATGTAAGAGGTATGGGGCGCTGTATTACCCTGGATGTAAGAGGTATGAGGCGCTGTATTACCCTGGATGTAAGAGGTATGAGGCGCTGTATTACCCTGGATGTAAGAGGTATGGGGCGCTGTATTACCCTGGATGTAAGAGGTATGGGGCGCTGTATTACCCTGGATGTAAGAGGTATGAGGCGCTGTATTACCCTGGATGTAAGAGGTATGGGCGCTGTATTACCCTGGATGTAAGAGGTATGAGGCGCTGTATTACCCTGGATGTAAGAGGTATGGGGCGCTGTATTACCCTGGATGTAAGAGGTATGAGGCGCTGTATTACCCTGGATGTAAGAGGTATGGGCGCTGTATTACCCTGGATGTAAGAGGTATGGAGCGCTGTATTACCCTGGATGTAAGAGGTATGAGGCGCTGTATTACCCTGGATGTAAGAGGTATGAGGCGCTGTATTACCCTGGATGTAAGAGGTATGGGCGCTGTATTACCCTGGATGTAAGAGGTATGGGCGCTGTATTACCCTGGATGTAAGAGGTATGAGGCGCTGTATGACCCTGGATGTAAGAGGTATGAGGCGCTGTATTACCCTGGATGTAAGAGGTATGAGGCGCTGTATTACCCTGGATGTAAGAGGTATGGCGCTGTATTACCCTGGATGTAAGAGGTATGGGGCGCTGTATTACCCTGGATGTAAGAGGTATGAGGCGCTGTATTACCCTGGATGTAAGAGGTATGAGGCGCTGTATTACCCTGGATGTAAGAGGTATGGGGCGCTGTATTACCCTGGATGTAAGAGGTATGGGGCGCTGTATTACCCTGGATGTAAGAGGTATGAGGCGCTGTATTACCCTGGATGTAAGAGGTATGAGGCGCTGTATTACCCTGGATGTAAGAGGTATGAGGCGCTGTATTACCCTGGATGTAAGAGGTATGAGGCGCTGTATTACCCTGGATGTAAGAGGTATGGGGCGCTGTATTACCCTGGATGTAAGAGGTATGGGGCGCTGTATTACCCTGGATGTAAGAGGTATGGGGCGCTGTATTACCCTGGATGTAAGAGGTATGGGGCGCTGTATTACCCTGGATGTAAGAGGTATGAGGCGCTGTATTACCCTGGATGTAAGAGGTATGAGGCGCTGTATTACCCTGGATGTAAGAGGTATGGGCGCTGTATTACCCTGGATGTAAGAGGTATGAGGCGCTGTATTACCCTGGATGTAAGAGGTATGGGGCGCTGTATTACCCTGGATGTAAGAGGTATGGGGCGCTGTATTACCCTGGATGTAAGAGGTATGAGGCGCTGTATTACCCTGGATGTAAGAGGTATGGGCGCTGTATTACCCTGGATGTAAGAGGTATGGGCGCTGTATTACCCTGGATGTAAGAGGTATGGGGCGCTGTATTACCCTGGATGTAAGAGGTATGGGGCGCTGTATTACCCTGGATGTAAGAGGTATGGGGCGCTGTATTACCCTGGATGTAAGAGGTATGAGGCGCTGTATTACCCTGGATGTAAGAGGTATGAGGCGCTGTATTACCCTGGATGTAAGAGGTATGGGGCGCTGTATTACCCTGGATGTAAGAGGTATGGGGCGCTGTATGACCCTGGATGTAAGAGGTATGGGCGCTGTATTACCCTGGATGTAAGAGGTATGGGGCGCTGTATTACCCTGGATGTAAGAGGTATGGGCGCTGTATTACCCTGGATGTAAGAGGTATGGGCGCTGTATTACCCTGGATGTAAGAGGTATGGGGCGCTGTATTACCCTGGATGTAAGAGGTATGGGGCGCTGTATTACCCTGGATGTAAGAGGTATGAGGCGCTGTATTACCCTGGATGTAAGAGGTATGGGGCGCTGTATTACCCTGGATGTAAGAGGTATGGGGCGCTGTATTACCCTGGATGTAAGAGGTATGAGGCGCTGTATTACCCTGGATGTAAGAGGTATGGGGCGCTGTATTACCCTGGATGTAAGAGGTATGGGGCGCTGTATTACCCTGGATGTAAGAGGTATGAGGCGCTGTATTACCCTGGATGTAAGAGGTATGAGCGCTGTATTACCCTGGATGTAAGAGGTATGGGGCGCTGTATTACCCTGGATGTAAGAGGTATGGGGCGCTGTATTACCCTGGATGTAAGAGGTATGAGGCGCTGTATTACCCTGGATGTAAGAGGTATGGGGCGCTGTATTACCCTGGATGTAAGAGGTATGGGGCGCTGTATTACCCTGGATGTAAGAGGTATGAGGCGCTGTATTACCCTGGATGTAAGAGGTATGAGGCGCTGTATTACCCTGGATGTAAGAGGTATGAGGCGCTGTATGACCCTGGATGTAAGAGGTATGGGGCGCTGTATTACCCTGGATGTAAGAGGTATGGGGCGCTGTATTACCCTGGATGTAAGAGGTATGAGGCGCTGTATTACCCTGGATGTAAGAGGTATGAGGCGCTGTATTACCCTGGATGTAAGAGGTATGGGCGCTGTATTACCCTGGATGTAAGAGGTATGGGCGCTGTATTACCCTGGATGTAAGAGGTATGGGCGCTGTATTACCCTGGATGTAAGAGGTATGAGGCGCTGTATTACCCTGGATGTAAGAGGTATGAGGCGCTGTATTACCCTGGATGTAAGAGGTATGAGGCGCTGTATTACCCTGGATGTAAGAGGTATGGGGCGCTGTATTACCCTGGATGTAAGAGGTATGGGCGCTGTATTACCCTGGATGTAAGAGGTATGAGGCGCTGTATTACCCTGGATGTAAGAGGTATGGGGCGCTGTATTACCCTGGATGTAAGAGGTATGGGCGCTGTATTACCCTGGATGTAAGAGGTATGGAGCGCTGTATTACCCTGGATGTAAGAGGTATGAGGCGCTGTATTACCCTGGATGTAAGAGGTATGAGGCGCTGTATTACCCTGGATGTAAGAGGTATGAGGCGCTGTATTACCCTGGATGTAAGAGGTATGAGGCGCTGTATTACCCTGGATGTAAGAGGTATGAGGCGCTGTATTACCCTGGATGTAAGAGGTATGGGCGCTGTATTACCCTGGATGTAAGAGGTATGGGGCGCTGTATTACCCTGGATGTAAGAGGTATGAGGCGCTGTATTACCCTGGATGTAAGAGGTATGAGGCGCTGTATTACCCTGGATGTAAGAGGTATGGGGCGCTGTATTACCCTGGATGTAAGAGGTATGGGGCGCTGTATTACCCTGGATGTAAGAGGTATGAGGCGCTGTATTACCCTGGATGTAAGAGGTATGGGGCGCTGTATTACCCTGGATGTAAGAGGTATGAGGCGCTGTATTACCCTGGATGTAAGAGGTATGGGGCGCTGTATTACCCTGGATGTAAGAGGTATGGGGCGCTGTATTACCCTGGATGTAAGAGGTATGGGGCGCTGTATTACCCTGGATGTAAGAGGTATGAGGCGCTGTATTACCCTGGATGTAAGAGGTATGAGGCGCTGTATTACCCTGGATGTAAGAGGTATGGGCGCTGTATTACCCTGGATGTAAGAGGTATGGGGCGCTGTATTACCCTGGATGTAAGAGGTATGGGGCGCTGTATTACCCTGGATGTAAGAGGTATGGGGCGCTGTATTACCCTGGATGTAAGAGGTATGAGGCGCTGTATTACCCTGGATGTAAGAGGTATGGGCGCTGTATTACCCTGGATGTAAGAGGTATGGGGCGCTGTATTACCCTGGATGTAAGAGGTATGAGGCGCTGTATTACCCTGGATGTAAGAGGTATGAGGCGCTGTATTACCCTGGATGTAAGAGGTATGAGGCGCTGTATGACCCTGGATGTAAGAGGTATGGGGCGCTGTATTACCCTGGATGTAAGAGGTATGGGCGCTGTATTACCCTGGATGTAAGAGGTATGGGGCGCTGTATTACCCTGGATGTAAGAGGTATGGGGCGCTGTATTACCCTGGATGTAAGAGGTATGGGGCGCTGTATGACCCTGGATGTAAGAGGTATGAGGCGCTGTATTACCCTGGATGTAAGAGGTATGGGGCGCTGTATTACCCTGGATGTAAGAGGTATGGGGCGCTGTATTACCCTGGATGTAAGAGGTATGGGGCGCTGTATTACCCTGGATGTAAGAGGTATGGGGCGCTGTATGACCCTGGATGTAAGAGGTATGAGGCGCTGTATTACCCTGGATGTAAGAGGTATGGGCGCTGTATTACCCTGGATGTAAGAGGTATGGGGCGCTGTATTACCCTGGATGTAAGAGGTATGGGCGCTGTATTACCCTGGATGTAAGAGGTATGGGGCGCTGTATTACCCTGGATGTAAGAGGTATGAGGCGCTGTATTACCCTGGATGTAAGAGGTATGAGGCGCTGTATTACCCTGGATGTAAGAGGTATGAGGCGCTGTATTACCCTGGATGTAAGAGGTATGAGGCGCTGTATTACCCTGGATGTAAGAGGTATGAGGCGCTGTATTACCCTGGATGTAAGAGGTATGAGGCGCTGTATTACCCTGGATGTAAGAGGTATGGGGCGCTGTATTACCCTGGATGTAAGAGGTATGGGCGCTGTATTACCCTGGATGTAAGAGGTATGGGCGCTGTATTACCCTGGATGTAAGAGGTATGAGGCGCTGTATTACCCTGGATGTAAGAGGTATGGGGCGCTGTATTACCCTGGATGTAAGAGGTATGGGGCGCTGTATTACCCTGGATGTAAGAGGTATGAGGCGCTGTATTACCCTGGATGTAAGAGGTATGAGGCGCTGTATTACCCTGGATGTAAGAGGTATGAGGCGCTGTATTACCCTGGATGTAAGAGGTATGAGGCGCTGTATTACCCTGGATGTAAGAGGTATGGGGCGCTGTATTACCCTGGATGTAAGAGGTATGGGGCGCTGTATTACCCTGGATGTAAGAGGTATGGGGCGCTGTATTACCCTGGATGTAAGAGGTATGAGGCGCTGTATTACCCTGGATGTAAGAGGTATGGGGCGCTGTATTACCCTGGATGTAAGAGGTATGAGGCGCTGTATTACCCTGGATGTAAGAGGTATGAGGCGCTGTATTACCCTGGATGTAAGAGGTATGGGGCGCTGTATTACCCTGGATGTAAGAGGTATGGGCGCTGTATTACCCTGGATGTAAGAGGTATGGGGCGCTGTATTACCCTGGATGTAAGAGGTATGAGGCGCTGTATTACCCTGGATGTAAGAGGTATGGGGCGCTGTATTACCCTGGATGTAAGAGGTATGGGGCGCTGTATGACCCTGGATGTAAGAGGTATGGGGCGCTGTATTACCCTGGATGTAAGAGGTATGGGGCGCTGTATTACCCTGGATGTAAGAGGTATGGGGCGCTGTATTACCCTGGATGTAAGAGGTATGGGCGCTGTATTACCCTGGATGTAAGAGGTATGGGCGCTGTATGACCCTGGATGTAAGAGGTATGGGGCGCTGTATTACCCTGGATGTAAGAGGTATGAGGCGCTGTATTACCCTGGATGTAAGAGGTATGGGGCGCTGTATTACCCTGGATGTAAGAGGTATGGGGCGCTGTATTACCCTGGATGTAAGAGGTATGAGGCGCTGTATTACCCTGGATGTAAGAGGTATGAGGCGCTGTATTACCCTGGATGTAAGAGGTATGGGCGCTGTATTACCCTGGATGTAAGAGGTATGGGCGCTGTATTACCCTGGATGTAAGAGGTATGAGGCGCTGTATTACCCTGGATGTAAGAGGTATGAGGCGCTGTATTACCCTGGATGTAAGAGGTATGGGGCGCTGTATTACCCTGGATGTAAGAGGTATGAGGCGCTGTATTACCCTGGATGTAAGAGGTATGGGGCGCTGTATTACCCTGGATGTAAGAGGTATGAGGCGCTGTATTACCCTGGATGTAAGAGGTATGAGGCGCTGTATTACCCTGGATGTAAGAGGTATGGGGCGCTGTATTACCCTGGATGTAAGAGGTATGGGCGCTGTATTACCCTGGATGTAAGAGGTATGGGGCGCTGTATTACCCTGGATGTAAGAGGTATGGGCGCTGTATTACCCTGGATGTAAGAGGTATGAGGCGCTGTATTACCCTGGATGTAAGAGGTATGGGGCGCTGTATTACCCTGGATGTAAGAGGTATGAGGCGCTGTATTACCCTGGATGTAAGAGGTATGAGGCGCTGTATTACCCTGGATGTAAGAGGTATGGGGCGCTGTATTACCCTGGATGTAAGAGGTATGGGGCGCTGTATTACCCTGGATGTAAGAGGTATGGGCGCTGTATTACCCTGGATGTAAGAGGTATGGGGCGCTGTATTACCCTGGATGTAAGAGGTATGAGGCGCTGTATTACCCTGGATGTAAGAGGTATGGGCGCTGTATTACCCTGGATGTAAGAGGTATGAGGCGCTGTATTACCCTGGATGTAAGAGGTATGGGGCGCTGTATTACCCTGGATGTAAGAGGTATGGGCGCTGTATTACCCTGGATGTAAGAGGTATGGGGCGCTGTATTACCCTGGATGTAAGAGGTATGGGGCGCTGTATGACCCTGGATGTAAGAGGTATGGGGCGCTGTATTACCCTGGATGTAAGAGGTATGGGGCGCTGTATTACCCTGGATGTAAGAGGTATGGGGCGCTGTATTACCCTGGATGTAAGAGGTATGGGGCGCTGTATTACCCTGGATGTAAGAGGTATGGGGCGCTGTATTACCCTGGATGTAAGAGGTATGAGGCGCTGTATTACCCTGGATGTAAGAGGTATGAGGCGCTGTATTACCCTGGATGTAAGAGGTATGAGGCGCTGTATTACCCTGGATGTAAGAGGTATGGGGCGCTGTATTACCCTGGATGTAAGAGGTATGAGGCGCTGTATTACCCTGGATGTAAGAGGTATGAGGCGCTGTATTACCCTGGATGTAAGAGGTATGAGGCGCTGTATTACCCTGGATGTAAGAGGTATGAGGCGCTGTATTACCCTGGATGTAAGAGGTATGGGGCGCTGTATTACCCTGGATGTAAGAGGTATGGGCGCTGTATTACCCTGGATGTAAGAGGTATGGGGCGCTGTATTACCCTGGATGTAAGAGGTATGGGCGCTGTATTACCCTGGATGTAAGAGGTATGGGCGCTGTATTACCCTGGATGTAAGAGGTATGAGGCGCTGTATTACCCTGGATGTAAGAGGTATGGGGCGCTGTATTACCCTGGATGTAAGAGGTATGAGGCGCTGTATTACCCTGGATGTAAGAGGTATGGGGCGCTGTATTACCCTGGATGTAAGAGGTATGGGGCGCTGTATGACCCTGGATGTAAGAGGTATGGGGCGCTGTATTACCCTGGATGTAAGAGGTATGGGCGCTGTATTACCCTGGATGTAAGAGGTATGGGGCGCTGTATGACCCTGGATGTAAGAGGTATGGGGCGCTGTATTACCCTGGATGTAAGAGGTATGGGCGCTGTATGACCCTGGATGTAAGAGGTATGAGGCGCTGTATTACCCTGGATGTAAGAGGTATGGGCGCTGTATTACCCTGGATGTAAGAGGTATGAGGCGCTGTATTACCCTGGATGTAAGAGGTATGGGGCGCTGTATTACCCTGGATGTAAGAGGTATGGGCGCTGTATTACCCTGGATGTAAGAGGTATGGGGCGCTGTATTACCCTGGATGTAAGAGGTATGAGGCGCTGTATTACCCTGGATGTAAGAGGTATGGGGCGCTGTATTACCCTGGATGTAAGAGGTATGGGGCGCTGTATTACCCTGGATGTAAGAGGTATGGGCGCTGTATTACCCTGGATGTAAGAGGTATGAGGCGCTGTATGACCCTGGATGTAAGAGGTATGAGGCGCTGTATTACCCTGGATGTAAGAGGTATGGGCGCTGTATTACCCTGGATGTAAGAGGTATGGGCGCTGTATTACCCTGGATGTAAGAGGTATGGGGCGCTGTATTACCCTGGATGTAAGAGGTATGAGGCGCTGTATTACCCTGGATGTAAGAGGTATGGGGCGCTGTATTACCCTGGATGTAAGAGGTATGGGCGCTGTATTACCCTGGATGTAAGAGGTATGGGGCGCTGTATTACCCTGGATGTAAGAGGTATGGGCGCTGTATTACCCTGGATGTAAGAGGTATGAGGCGCTGTATTACCCTGGATGTAAGAGGTATGGGGCGCTGTATTACCCTGGATGTAAGAGGTATGAGGCGCTGTATTACCCTGGATGTAAGAGGTATGGGCGCTGTATTACCCTGGATGTAAGAGGTATGGGCGCTGTATTACCCTGGATGTAAGAGGTATGGGGCGCTGTATTACCCTGGATGTAAGAGGTATGAGGCGCTGTATTACCCTGGATGTAAGAGGTATGGGGCGCTGTATTACCCTGGATGTAAGAGGTATGAGGCGCTGTATTACCCTGGATGTAAGAGGTATGGGGCGCTGTATTACCCTGGATGTAAGAGGTATGGGGCGCTGTATTACCCTGGATGTAAGAGGTATGAGGCGCTGTATTACCCTGGATGTAAGAGGTATGAGGCGCTGTATTACCCTGGATGTAAGAGGTATGAGGCGCTGTATTACCCTGGATGTAAGAGGTATGGGCGCTGTATTACCCTGGATGTAAGAGGTATGAGGCGCTGTATTACCCTGGATGTAAGAGGTATGAGGCGCTGTATTACCCTGGATGTAAGAGGTATGGGCGCTGTATTACCCTGGATGTAAGAGGTATGAGGCGCTGTATTACCCTGGATGTAAGAGGTATGGGGCGCTGTATTACCCTGGATGTAAGAGGTATGAGGCGCTGTATTACCCTGGATGTAAGAGGTATGGGGCGCTGTATTACCCTGGATGTAAGAGGTATGAGGCGCTGTATTACCCTGGATGTAAGAGGTATGAGGCGCTGTATTACCCTGGATGTAAGAGGTATGAGGCGCTGTATTACCCTGGATGTAAGAGGTATGGGGCGCTGTATTACCCTGGATGTAAGAGGTATGAGGCGCTGTATTACCCTGGATGTAAGAGGTATGGGGCGCTGTATTACCCTGGATGTAAGAGGTATGGGGCGCTGTATTACCCTGGATGTAAGAGGTATGAGGCGCTGTATTACCCTGGATGTAAGAGGTATGGGCGCTGTATTACCCTGGATGTAAGAGGTATGGGCGCTGTATTACCCTGGATGTAAGAGGTATGGGCGCTGTATTACCCTGGATGTAAGAGGTATGGGGCGCTGTATTACCCTGGATGTAAGAGGTATGAGGCGCTGTATTACCCTGGATGTAAGAGGTATGAGGCGCTGTATTACCCTGGATGTAAGAGGTATGAGGCGCTGTATTACCCTGGATGTAAGAGGTATGGGGCGCTGTATTACCCTGGATGTAAGAGGTATGGGCGCTGTATTACCCTGGATGTAAGAGGTATGAGGCGCTGTATTACCCTGGATGTAAGAGGTATGGGCGCTGTATTACCCTGGATGTAAGAGGTATGGGGCGCTGTATTACCCTGGATGTAAGAGGTATGGGCGCTGTATTACCCTGGATGTAAGAGGTATGAGGCGCTGTATTACCCTGGATGTAAGAGGTATGGGGCGCTGTATTACCCTGGATGTAAGAGGTATGGGCGCTGTATTACCCTGGATGTAAGAGGTATGGGCGCTGTATTACCCTGGATGTAAGAGGTATGGGCGCTGTATTACCCTGGATGTAAGAGGTATGGGGCGCTGTATTACCCTGGATGTAAGAGGTATGGGGCGCTGTATTACCCTGGATGTAAGAGGTATGGGCGCTGTATTACCCTGGATGTAAGAGGTATGGGGCGCTGTATTACCCTGGATGTAAGAGGTATGGGGCGCTGTATTACCCTGGATGTAAGAGGTATGGGGCGCTGTATTACCCTGGATGTAAGAGGTATGAGGCGCTGTATTACCCTGGATGTAAGAGGTATGGGGCGCTGTATTACCCTGGATGTAAGAGGTATGGGGCGCTGTATTACCCTGGATGTAAGAGGTATGGGGCGCTGTATTACCCTGGATGTAAGAGGTATGGGCGCTGTATTACCCTGGATGTAAGAGGTATGGGCGCTGTATTACCCTGGATGTAAGAGGTATGGGCGCTGTATTACCCTGGATGTAAGAGGTATGAGGCGCTGTATTACCCTGGATGTAAGAGGTATGAGGCGCTGTATTACCCTGGATGTAAGAGGTATGAGGCGCTGTATTACCCTGGATGTAAGAGGTATGAGGCGCTGTATTACCCTGGATGTAAGAGGTATGGGGCGCTGTATTACCCTGGATGTAAGAGGTATGGGGCGCTGTATTACCCTGGATGTAAGAGGTATGAGGCGCTGTATTACCCTGGATGTAAGAGGTATGAGGCGCTGTATTACCCTGGATGTAAGAGGTATGAGGCGCTGTATTACCCTGGATGTAAGAGGTATGAGGCGCTGTATTACCCTGGATGTAAGAGGTATGGGCGCTGTATTACCCTGGATGTAAGAGGTATGAGGCGCTGTATTACCCTGGATGTAAGAGGTATGAGGCGCTGTATTACCCTGGATGTAAGAGGTATGGGGCGCTGTATTACCCTGGATGTAAGAGGTATGGGGCGCTGTATTACCCTGGATGTAAGAGGTATGGGGCGCTGTATTACCCTGGATGTAAGAGGTATGGGGCGCTGTATTACCCTGGATGTAAGAGGTATGAGGCGCTGTATTACCCTGGATGTAAGAGGTATGAGGCGCTGTATTACCCTGGATGTAAGAGGTATGGGGCGCTGTATTACCCTGGATGTAAGAGGTATGGGGCGCTGTATTACCCTGGATGTAAGAGGTATGAGGCGCTGTATTACCCTGGATGTAAGAGGTATGAGGCGCTGTATTACCCTGGATGTAAGAGGTATGGGGCGCTGTATTACCCTGGATGTAAGAGGTATGAGGCGCTGTATTACCCTGGATGTAAGAGGTATGAGGCGCTGTATTACCCTGGATGTAAGAGGTATGGGGCGCTGTATTACCCTGGATGTAAGAGGTATGGGGCGCTGTATTACCCTGGATGTAAGAGGTATGAGGCGCTGTATTACCCTGGATGTAAGAGGTATGAGGCGCTGTATTACCCTGGATGTAAGAGGTATGGGGCGCTGTATTACCCTGGATGTAAGAGGTATGGGGCGCTGTATTACCCTGGATGTAAGAGGTATGGGGCGCTGTATTACCCTGGATGTAAGAGGTATGAGGCGCTGTATTACCCTGGATGTAAGAGGTATGGGGCGCTGTATTACCCTGGATGTAAGAGGTATGGGCGCTGTATTACCCTGGATGTAAGAGGTATGGGGCGCTGTATTACCCTGGATGTAAGAGGTATGAGGCGCTGTATTACCCTGGATGTAAGAGGTATGGGGCGCTGTATTACCCTGGATGTAAGAGGTATGGGGCGCTGTATTACCCTGGATGTAAGAGGTATGGGCGCTGTATTACCCTGGATGTAAGAGGTATGGGGCGCTGTATTACCCTGGATGTAAGAGGTATGGGGCGCTGTATTACCCTGGATGTAAGAGGTATGGGGCGCTGTATTACCCTGGATGTAAGAGGTATGAGGCGCTGTATTACCCTGGATGTAAGAGGTATGGGGCGCTGTATTACCCTGGATGTAAGAGGTATGGGCGCTGTATTACCCTGGATGTAAGAGGTATGGGGCGCTGTATTACCCTGGATGTAAGAGGTATGGGGCGCTGTATTACCCTGGATGTAAGAGGTATGAGGCGCTGTATTACCCTGGATGTAAGAGGTATGGGGCGCTGTATTACCCTGGATGTAAGAGGTATGGGGCGCTGTATTACCCTGGATGTAAGAGGTATGAGGCGCTGTATTACCCTGGATGTAAGAGGTATGGGCGCTGTATTACCCTGGATGTAAGAGGTATGAGGCGCTGTATTACCCTGGATGTAAGAGGTATGGGCGCTGTATTACCCTGGATGTAAGAGGTATGGGGCGCTGTATTACCCTGGATGTAAGAGGTATGGGCGCTGTATTACCCTGGATGTAAGAGGTATGAGGCGCTGTATTACCCTGGATGTAAGAGGTATGGGCGCTGTATTACCCTGGATGTAAGAGGTATGAGGCGCTGTATTACCCTGGATGTAAGAGGTATGGGGCGCTGTATTACCCTGGATGTAAGAGGTATGGGGCGCTGTATTACCCTGGATGTAAGAGGTATGGGGCGCTGTATTACCCTGGATGTAAGAGGTATGAGGCGCTGTATTACCCTGGATGTAAGAGGTATGAGGCGCTGTATTACCCTGGATGTAAGAGGTATGGGGCGCTGTATTACCCTGGATGTAAGAGGTATGGGGCGCTGTATTACCCTGGATGTAAGAGGTATGGGGCGCTGTATTACCCTGGATGTAAGAGGTATGAGGCGCTGTATTACCCTGGATGTAAGAGGTATGGGCGCTGTATTACCCTGGATGTAAGAGGTATGAGGCGCTGTATTACCCTGGATGTAAGAGGTATGGGGCGCTGTATTACCCTGGATGTAAGAGGTATGGGGCGCTGTATTACCCTGGATGTAAGAGGTATGAGGCGCTGTATTACCCTGGATGTAAGAGGTATGGGCGCTGTATTACCCTGGATGTAAGAGGTATGGGGCGCTGTATTACCCTGGATGTAAGAGGTATGGGCGCTGTATTACCCTGGATGTAAGAGGTATGGGCGCTGTATTACCCTGGATGTAAGAGGTATGGGGCGCTGTATTACCCTGGATGTAAGAGGTATGGGGCGCTGTATTACCCTGGATGTAAGAGGTATGAGGCGCTGTATTACCCTGGATGTAAGAGGTATGAGGCGCTGTATTACCCTGGATGTAAGAGGTATGGGGCGCTGTATTACCCTGGATGTAAGAGGTATGGGGCGCTGTATTACCCTGGATGTAAGAGGTATGAGGCGCTGTATTACCCTGGATGTAAGAGGTATGAGGCGCTGTATTACCCTGGATGTAAGAGGTATGAGGCGCTGTATTACCCTGGATGTAAGAGGTATGAGGCGCTGTATTACCCTGGATGTAAGAGGTATGGGCGCTGTATTACCCTGGATGTAAGAGGTATGAGGCGCTGTATTACCCTGGATGTAAGAGGTATGGGGCGCTGTATTACCCTGGATGTAAGAGGTATGAGGCGCTGTATTACCCTGGATGTAAGAGGTATGGGGCGCTGTATTACCCTGGATGTAAGAGGTATGGGCGCTGTATTACCCTGGATGTAAGAGGTATGGGGCGCTGTATTACCCTGGATGTAAGAGGTATGAGGCGCTGTATTACCCTGGATGTAAGAGGTATGGGGCGCTGTATTACCCTGGATGTAAGAGGTATGGGCGCTGTATTACCCTGGATGTAAGAGGTATGAGGCGCTGTATTACCCTGGATGTAAGAGGTATGGGGCGCTGTATTACCCTGGATGTAAGAGGTATGGGCGCTGTATTACCCTGGATGTAAGAGGTATGGGGCGCTGTATTACCCTGGATGTAAGAGGTATGAGGCGCTGTATTACCCTGGATGTAAGAGGTATGGGGCGCTGTATTACCCTGGATGTAAGAGGTATGAGGCGCTGTATTACCCTGGATGTAAGAGGTATGGGGCGCTGTATTACCCTGGATGTAAGAGGTATGGGGCGCTGTATTACCCTGGATGTAAGAGGTATGAGGCGCTGTATTACCCTGGATGTAAGAGGTATGGGGCGCTGTATTACCCTGGATGTAAGAGGTATGGGCGCTGTATTACCCTGGATGTAAGAGGTATGAGGCGCTGTATTACCCTGGATGTAAGAGGTATGGGGCGCTGTATTACCCTGGATGTAAGAGGTATGGGGCGCTGTATTACCCTGGATGTAAGAGGTATGGGCGCTGTATTACCCTGGATGTAAGAGGTATGAGGCGCTGTATTACCCTGGATGTAAGAGGTATGTGGCGCTGTATTACCCTGGATGTAAGAGGTATGGGCGCTGTATTACCCTGGATGTAAGAGGTATGGGCGCTGTATTACCCTGGATGTAAGAGGTATGGTGCGCTGTATTACCCTGGATGTAAGAGGTATGAGGCGCTGTATTACCCTGGATGTAAGAGGTATGAGGCGCTGTATTACCCTGGATGTAAGAGGTATGAGGCGCTGTATTACCCTGGATGTAAGAGGTATGAGGCGCTGTATTACCCTGGATGTAAGAGGTATGAGGCGCTGTATTACCCTGGATGTAAGAGGTATGAGGCGCTGTATTACCCTGGATGTAAGAGGTATGGGGCGCTGTATTACCCTGGATGTAAGAGGTATGAGGCGCTGTATTACCCTGGATGTAAGAGGTATGAGGCGCTGTATTACCCTGGATGTAAGAGGTATGAGGCGCTGTATTACCCTGGATGTAAGAGGTATGGGGCGCTGTATTACCCTGGATGTAAGAGGTATGGGGCGCTGTATTACCCTGGATGTAAGAGGTATGGGGCGCTGTATGACCCTGGATGTAAGAGGTATGGGGCGCTGTATTACCCTGGATGTAAGAGGTATGAGGCGCTGTATTACCCTGGATGTAAGAGGTATGGGGCGCTGTATTACCCTGGATGTAAGAGGTATGGGCGCTGTATTACCCTGGATGTAAGAGGTATGGGGCGCTGTATTACCCTGGATGTAAGAGGTATGGGGCGCTGTATTACCCTGGATGTAAGAGGTATGGGGCGCTGTATTACCCTGGATGTAAGAGGTATGGGGCGCTGTATTACCCTGGATGTAAGAGGTATGGGGCGCTGTATTACCCTGGATGTAAGAGGTATGGGGCGCTGTATTACCCTGGATGTAAGAGGTATGAGGCGCTGTATTACCCTGGATGTAAGAGGTATGAGGCGCTGTATTACCCTGGATGTAAGAGGTATGGGGCGCTGTATTACCCTGGATGTAAGAGGTATGGGGCGCTGTATTACCCTGGATGTAAGAGGTATGGGCGCTGTATTACCCTGGATGTAAGAGGTATGAGGCGCTGTATTACCCTGGATGTAAGAGGTATGGGCGCTGTATTACCCTGGATGTAAGAGGTATGGGGCGCTGTATTACCCTGGATGTAAGAGGTATGAGGCGCTGTATTACCCTGGATGTAAGAGGTATGAGGCGCTGTATTACCCTGGATGTAAGAGGTATGAGGCGCTGTATTACCCTGGATGTAAGAGGTATGAGGCGCTGTATTACCCTGGATGTAAGAGGTATGGGGCGCTGTATTACCCTGGATGTAAGAGGTATGGGGCGCTGTATGACCCTGGATGTAAGAGGTATGGGCGCTGTATTACCCTGGATGTAAGAGGTATGGGGCGCTGTATTACCCTGGATGTAAGAGGTATGAGGCGCTGTATTACCCTGGATGTAAGAGGTATGGGGCGCTGTATTACCCTGGATGTAAGAGGTATGGGCGCTGTATTACCCTGGATGTAAGAGGTATGGGGCGCTGTATTACCCTGGATGTAAGAGGTATGGGGCGCTGTATTACCCTGGATGTAAGAGGTATGGGGCGCTGTATTACCCTGGATGTAAGAGGTATGGGGCGCTGTATTACCCTGGATGTAAGAGGTATGGGGCGCTGTATGACCCTGGATGTAAGAGGTATGGGGCGCTGTATTACCCTGGATGTAAGAGGTATGGGGCGCTGTATTACCCTGGATGTAAGAGGTATGAGGCGCTGTATTACCCTGGATGTAAGAGGTATGGGGCGCTGTATTACCCTGGATGTAAGAGGTATGGGGCGCTGTATGACCCTGGATGTAAGAGGTATGGGGCGCTGTATTACCCTGGATGTAAGAGGTATGGGGCGCTGTATTACCCTGGATGTAAGAGGTATGGGGCGCTGTATTACCCTGGATGTAAGAGGTATGGGGCGCTGTATTACCCTGGATGTAAGAGGTATGGGCGCTGTATTACCCTGGATGTAAGAGGTATGGGGCGCTGTATTACCCTGGATGTAAGAGGTATGAGGCGCTGTATTACCCTGGATGTAAGAGGTATGGAGCGCTGTATTACCCTGGATGTAAGAGGTATGGGGCGCTGTATTACCCTGGATGTAAGAGGTATGAGGCGCTGTATTACCCTGGATGTAAGAGGTATGGAGCGCTGTATTACCCTGGATGTAAGAGGTATGGGGCGCTGTATTTCTCTATGCTGCCATGGGTGTTGAGGGGGGATAATGTTACGTGAAGGAGGTGATGACGTGACATGGAGGTGGAGGCCCTTATTGTTTTTCGCCCCAGGGCCCCACCATCTAGAACCGGCCTTGCCTGCAGCTGGCCGCCCCACTGAACTAAGAGGTTGGAGAGGACGCCCTTGGTAGAGAGGTCGGCCGAGACCCCAATGGTCAGTGGCCGAGCTGCGGAGATCCTGTGTGACGATGGAGAAGCTTCCAGGAGGTCGAGCCATCACTGCAGCCGCCACCAATCTGAGCTTCATGGCAGAGCGGCCGGAAAGAAGCCTCTGCTCAGTAACAGACACAGGACGCCGCCTGAGTCTGTAAAAAGCATCTAAGGATCCTCCTCCAACTGGGAGGAACACGAATCTCTGGTCTGAGACTTCCAAATACATTGGATAGTCCAGGGGTGGCCAACCCTGACGAGCTCGTACGTGGCCCGTACAACTTCATTTGCGGCTCCTCCTCGCTGCAGCGCTTCGGTCCACATATACGGCTCATTGAGGATCAGTGGCAGATTATCATCAGTAGCTGTGCCGCGCTCTGCCGCGCAGTGGGGAGCGCCGATCACCAGGCAGGGCGCGTACTGCACACCTGATCTCACTGATAGGCTCCGCCCACTTTCCAGGCAGGAAAGGCCGTGCGGAATCGGAACAGAAGGACACACAGCAGAGGCAGCCCTTTCTGGGTTGAATCTTGCCTCTCTCATGTTGAGTCCTGCCTCTCTTGTGTCGAGTCCTGCCTCTCTCGTGTTGAGTCCTGCCTCTCTCGTGTCGAGTCCTGCCATCGCTGTGTTGAGTTTGCACTTCTTGGGTTCAGTCCTGTCTCTGTCTTGTTGAGATGAGCCTTCCTGTGTTGAGTCTGCCCTTTGTTTCTCAGGCCTAGCCCTGCCTCTCTCAGGCCGAGCCCTGCCTCTCTCATGCCGAGCCCTGCCTCTCTCATGCCGAGCCCTGCCCTTCCTGGGTTGAGTCCTGCCTCTCTCACATCGAGTCCTTCCCTTCCTGGGTTGAGTCCTGCCTCTCTCATCGTCGAGTCCTGCCCTTCCTGGGTTGAGTCCTGCCTCTCTCATGTTGAGTCCTGCCCTTTTTGGGTTCAGTCCTGTTTTCTCATGTTGAGTCCTGCCCTTCCTAGGTTGAGTCCTGCCTCTCTCATGTTGAGTCCTGCCTCTCTCATGTTGAGTCCTGCCTCTCTCATGTTGAGTCCTGCCTCTCTCATGTTGAGTCCTTCCTCTCTCATGTTGAGTACTGCTCTTTTTGGGTTGAGTCCTGTTTCTCTCATGTTGAGTCCTGCCCTTCCTGGGTTGAGTCCTTCCTCTCTCATGTCGAGTCCTGCCCTTTTTGGGTTGAGTCCTGTTTCTCTCATGTTGAATCCTGTTTCTCTCATGTTGCGTCCCTGCCCTTCCCGTGTTGAGTCCTGCTCTTCCAGTGTTGAGTCCTGCCCTTCCTGGGTTGAGTCCTGTTTCTCTCATGTTGAGTCCTGTTTCTCTGATGTTTCGTCCTGCCCTTCCTAGGTTGAGTCCTGGCTCTTTCATATTGATCCCTGCCCTTCCCGTGTTGAGTCCTGCCCTTCCTGGGTTGAGTCCTTCCTCTCTCATGTTGAGTCCTGCCCTTCCTGGGTTGAGTCCTGCCTCTTTCGTGTCGAGTCCTGCCTCTCTCGTAGTCGAGTCCTGCCTCTCTCGTGTCGAGTCCTGCCTCTCTCGTGTCGAGTCCTGCCCTTTTTGGGTTGACATAAAATGCAAAAGATTGTGGAGCCCCAGTTATGGGTCTACAACACAGTGAAAGCCAGATATCCCTCAAAGGAAGGAAAAACAAGCAAAGGGGTGTCTCCATTACAGAGATCACCAAAACCACCATATTAAGTGGCCCCTATGTCAAGATCCCGCTCTTTTACAAGCTTTAAGGATGTGACGGGGAAGACCTAAGCAAGTTATCCATCCACAGACAGCTGTTTCGAGGTGTTGCCCCTCATCAGTGTGGAGTAGGATTCTGGCTAACCGGGAGCGATGCTTTGGTGACTACTCAAACAAAGCAATAGCTGATCTTAGGAGACCAGCTACAAAAATACCGTGGAGCCTCACTTAAGAGTCTCAAACACAGCAATCCAAAAGTGCAAAGCTCCTAGGAAACATAAAATGCAAAAAGATTGTGGAGCCCCAGTTATGGGTCTACAACACAGTGAAAGCCAGATATCCCTCAAGGAAGGAAAAACAACTTTTTGGGTTGAGTCCTGCCTCTCTCATGTTGAGTCCTGCCCTTCCTGGGTTGAGTCCTTCCTCTCTCATGTCGAGTCCTGCCCTTTTGGGTTTGAGTCCTGTTTCTCTCATGTTGAATCCTGTTTCTCTCATGTTGCGTCCTGCCCTTCCTCGTGTTGAGTCCTGCTCTTCCCGTGTTGGAGTCCTGCCTCTTCCAGTGTTGAATCCTGCCAGCTTCTCTGGGTTGAGTCACTGTTCCTCTCATGTTGCAGTCCTGTTTCTCTAGATGTTGCGTCCCTGCCCTTCCTGGGTTGAGTCCTGGCTCTTTCATATTGATCCCTGCCCTTCCCGTGTTGAGTCCTGCCCTTCCTGGGTTGAGTCCTTCCTCTCTCATGTTCGAGTCCTGCCTCTTCTCGGGTCGAGTCCTGCCCTCTCTCGGTCGAGTCCTGCCTCTCTCGGTCGAGTCCTGCCTCTCTCGTGTCGAGTCCTGCCCTCTCTCGTGTCGAGTCCTGCCCTTTCTGGGTTGAGTCCTTCCTCTCTCATGTTGAGTCCTGCCCTTCCTGGGTTGGAGTCCTGTCTCTCTCGTGTCGAGTCCTGCTTCTCTCGTGTCGAGTCCTGCCTTCTCGCTCGGGTCGAGTCCTGCACTTCTCTCGTCGGTCGAGTCCTGCCTCCTCTCTCGTGTCGGAGTCCTGCCTCTCTCTCGGGTCGAGTCCTGCCTCTCTCGGGTCGAGTCCTGCCTCTCTCGTGGTCGAGTCCTGCCTCTCTCTTCGTGTCGAGTCCTGCCTCTCTGTTGTCCTGGATCCGTAAGAGGTGTGGGGGCGCTGTATTACCCTGGATGTAAGAGGTATGGGGCGCTGTATTACCCTGGATGTAAGAGGTATGGGGCGCTAGTATTACCCTGGATGTAAGAGGTATGGAGGCGCTGTATTACCCTGGATGTAAGAGGTATGGGCGCTGTATTACCCTGGATGTAAGAGGTATGGGGCGCTGTATTACCCTGGATGTAAGAGGTATGTGGCGCTGTATTTACCTGGATGTTAGAGGTATGGGGCGCTGTATTACCCTGGATGTAAGAGTTATGTGGCGCTGTATTTCTCTATGCTGCCATGGGTGTTGGGGGGATAATGTTACGATGAAGGGTGATGACGTGACATGGAGGTGGGGCCTGTTGTTTCGCCCCAGGGCCCCACCATCTAGAACTCGCACTTGCTTGCTACAGCTGGCCGCCACAAGCAAGTGATTGGAGGCGCCCTTGGTAGAGAGCGACCCGAGACCCCAATGGTCAGTGGCCGGGGCTGCGGAGAATCCTGTGTGCCGATGGAGAAGCTTCCAGGAGGTCGACCATCACTGCAGCCGCCCCAATCTGAGCTTCATGGCAGAGCGGCTGGGAAGAAGCCTCTGCTAGTAACAGACACCAGGAGCAGCGCTGAGGTCTGTAAAAGCATCTGAAGGATCCTCCTCAACTGGGAGGAACACGAATCTCTGGTCTGAAGACTTTCCAAATACATTGGATAGTCAGGGTGGCTGGCCCGCTGTGCGTGGCCCGTACAACTGTCATTTGCGGCTCCTCCTCTCTGCGCGCTCGGTCACATATGCGGCTCATTGAGGATCAGTGGCAGATTATCATCATTGGCATGTGCGCGCTCTGCCGGCGCAGTGAGAGCGCCGATCACCAGGCAGGGCGCGCCTGCACCCCGATCTCACTGATAGAGCTCCGCCCACCTTCCAGGCGGGAGAAGCCGTGCGGGCCGAACAAGGACACACAGCAGAGGCAGCCCTCTCATGGGTTGGATTTGCCTCTCTCATGCTAGTCCTGCCTCTCTCGGGTCGAGTCCTGCCTCTCTCGTGTCGAGTCCTGGCTCCTTGCTGAGTCCTCTCTCGTGTCGAGTCCCGCCCTTTTGGGTTTAGTCCTGTTTCTCTCGTCGAGTCCTGCTCGTGTCGGTCCTGCCTCTCCGTACGAGTCCTGCCTCTCTCGTGTCGAGTCCTGCCTCTCTCGTGTCGAGTCCTGCCTCTCGTGTCGAGTCCCGCCTCTCTCGTGGTCGAGTCCTGCCCTTTTGGTTTTGAGTCCTGTTTCACTCTCATGTTGAATCCTGTTCTCTCTCATGTTGAATCCTGTTTCTCTCTATGTTGCGTCTTGCTCTTCCGTGTTGAGTCCTGCTCTTCCTGTGTTGAGTCCTGCCCTTCCTGAATTGAGTCCTGTTTCTCTGATGTTGTGTCCTGCCCTTCCTGGGCTGAGTCCTTCCTCTCTCATGTTGAGTCCTGCCCTTCCTGGGTTGAGTCCTTCCTCTCTCATGTTGAGTCCTGCCCTTCCTGGGTTGAGTCCTCCTCTCTCATGTTGAGTCCTGCCTTCTCTGGGTTGAGTCCTGCCTCTCTCGTGTCGAGTCTTGCCTGACTCCTCGTGTCGAGTCTTGCCTCTCTCGGTGTCGAGTCCTGCCTCTCTCATGTCGAGTCCTGCCTCTCTGGTGTCTAGAGTCCTGCCTCTCTCGTGTCGAGTCCTGCCTCTCTCGTGTCGAGTCCTGCCTCTCTCGTGTCGAGTCCTGCCTCTCTCGATGTCGAGTCCTGCGCTCTCTCGTGTCGAGTCCTGCCACTCTCTCGTGGCGAGTCCTGCACTCTATCGTGGTCGAGTCCTGCCTCTCTCGTGTCGAGTCCTGCCCTTCCCGTGTCGAGTCCTGCCCTTCCCGTGTCGAGTCCTGTTTCTCTCATGTTGTGTCTTGCCTTCCTGGGTTGAGTCCTTCCTCTCTAGCGTCGAGTCCTGCCCTTCCTGGGTTGTCCTGCCTCTCTCATGTTGAGTCCTGCCCTTTTGGGTTCAGTCCTGTTTTTTCTCATGTTGAGCCCTGCCCTTCCTGGGTTGAGTCCTGCCTCTCTCATGTTGAAGTCCTGCCTCTCTCGGATGTTGAGTCCTGCCTCTCTCTCATGCTGGATCCTGCCTCTCTCATGTTGAGTCCTGCCTCTCTCATGTTGAGTCCTGCTCTTTCTGGGTTGAGTCCTGTTTCTCTCATGTTCGAGTCCTGCCCTTCCTGGGTTGAGTCCTTCCTCTCTCATGTCGAGTCCTGCCCTTCTTTGGGTTGAGTCCTGTTTCTCTCATGTTGAATCCTGCCTCTTCCCGTGTTGAGTCCTGCCCTTCCTGGGTTGAGTCCTGCCTCTCTCATGTTGAGTCCTGCCCTTCCTGGGTTGAGTCCTGCTTCTCTCATGTTGAGTCCTGTTTCTCTGATGTTGTCGTCCTGCCCTTCCTGGGTTGAGTCCTGGCTCTTTCATATTGATCCCTGCCCTCTCCCGTGTCGAGTCCTGCCCTTCCTGGGTTGAGTCCTGCCTCTCTCATGTTGAGTCCTGCCCCTCTCTGTGTTGAGTCCTGCCTCTCTCGTGTCGAGTCCTGCCTCTTTCGGGTCGAGTCCTGCCTCTCTCGTGTCGAGTCCTGCCTCTCTGTGTCGAGTCCTGCCTCTCTCGTGTCGAGTCCTGCCCTTTTGGGTTGAGTCCTGCCTCTCTCTCGTGTCGAGTCCTGCCCTTTTTGGGTTCAGTCCTGCCTCTCTCGTGTCGAGTCCTGCCTCTCTCATATTGAGTCCTGCCCCTTCTCGTGTCGAGTCCTGCCCCTCTCGTGTTGAGTCCTGCCCTCTCTGTGTTGAGTCCTGCCTCTCTCATGTTGAGTCCTGCCCTTCCTGGGTTTAGTCCTTCCTCTCTCATGTCGAGTCCTGCCCTTTTTGGGTTGAGTCCTGTTTCTCTCATGTTGAATCCTGTTTCTCTGATGTTGCGTCCTGCCCTTTCTGGGTTGATTCACTCTAGGTTGATACACCCAGACAGTCGTCTCCAGGGAATGTTGGACGCAACGGCAGCAACTACCTCTCGGTGCCATTAAAGAATTACCACATCCGCCTTTAAACAAAATAATAAGGTGAGCATTATTCCACTGGTTACATGGGGGAAATCTTGTCTCCATATATCCAACAGAATTTACCCTATGAGCGCCTTCCTTTTTCTTGGCCACTCTGTACTTCTTGGGTTGAGTCCTGGCTCTTTCATATTGATCCCTGCCCTTCCCGTATTGAGTCCTGCCCTTCCTGGGTTGAGTCCTTCCTCTCATGTTGAGTCCTGCCCTTCCTGGGTTGAGTCCTGTTTCTCTCATGTTGAGTCCTGCCTCTCTCCTCGGGTCGAGTCCTGCCTCTCTCTCGGGTCGAGTCCTGCCTCTCTCTCGGGTCGAGTCCTGCCTCTCTCTCTCGGGTCGAGTCCTGCCTCTCTCTCTCGGGTCGAGTCCTGCCTCTCTCTCTCGGGTCGAGTCCTGCCTCTCTCTCTCGGGTCGAGTCCTGCCTCTCTCTCTCGGGTCGAGTCCTGCCTCTCTCTCGGGTCGAGTCCTGCCCCTCTCGTGTCGAGTCCTGCCCCTCTCGTGTCGAGTCCTGCCCCTCTCGTGTCGAGTCCTGCCCCTCTCGTGTCGAGTCCTGCCCTTCCCGTGTCGAGTCCTGCCCTTCCTGGGTTGAGTCCTGCCTCTCTCATGTTAAGTCCTGCCCTTCCTGGGTTGAGTCCTGCCTCTCTCATGTCGAGTCCTGCCCTTCCTGGGTTGAGTCCTGTTTCTTTCATGTTGAGTCCTGTTTCTCTCATGTTGCGTCCTGCCCTTCCTGGGTTGAGTCCTGGCTCTTTCATATTGATCCCTGCCCTTCCCGTGTCGAGTCCTGCCTCTCTCTCTCGGGTCGAGTCCTGCCCTCTCTCGGGTCGAGTCCTGCCTCTCTCGGGTCGAGTCCTGCCTCTCTCTCTCGGGTCGAGTCCTGCCTCTCTCTCGGGTCGAGTCCTGCCTCTCTCTCGGGTCGAGTCCTGCCTCTCTCTCGGGTCGAGTCCTGCCTCTCTCTCTCGGGTCGAGTCCTGCCTCTCTCTCTCGGGTCGAGTCCTGCTCTCTCTCGGGTCGAGTCCTGCCTCTCTCTCGGGTCGAGTCCTGCCTCTCTCTCGGGTCGAGTCCTGCCTCTCTCTCGGGTCGAGTCCTGCCCTCTCTCGGGTCGAGTCCTGCCCTCTCTCGGGTCGAGTCCTGCCTCTCTCTCGGGTCGAGTCCTGCCTCTCTCTCGGGTCGAGTCCTGCCTCTCTCTCGGGTCGAGTCCTGCCTCTCTCTCGGGTCGAGTCCTGCCTCTCTCTCGGGTCGAGTCCTGCCTCTCTCTCGGGTCGAGTCCTGCCTCTCTCTCGGGTCGAGTCCTGCCTCAGCGTCAGTAGGACTTTGATGCAGTGTTCCAGGCCTCACTTCTTGGAGACCACTTGAGAGCTGATTTCTCTTGTCATGGAGCCCACACCGTACGAGTGCTTCCTGTACAGGGCGCCTGACCCAGGATGACAGGGGCTTATGTTCCTCCACGTTTATAGTGCATTCGCCATACCCTGTGCGTCTGCTCCGGGAGGACACAAGACGCCGTCAGTCCGCCTCATTAATCCCAGGCTTCTTTTGACAATCCGCAGGACAGCATCGCTCTGTGGCTAATTACCTTTTTAACTGGCAAATTGCGCCTTCGAATAATGAAGAAAAAGCGCTACCTGATGAATCCTTTTATTTCACGATGTTATCACCAAAGGCAGCGGAATTGGAGATAAGCAGCATGAATGCCATCACAAATTACATCTCAGCCGTTTCACATTGCATAAAACCTATCTGCTCGATGGAATTAACTCTGTCCTGCCCTGAGAGGAGCGTGGCGGGAATGTGAGGAGGAGGTGGAGACTTTAGGGGGGCAGAGGCTGCAGCACTCTGAGGATCCCCACGTGTGCTCCGAGGCCGCGGTCCAGACCCCGTAATCTGCTGGTCCAACATCAGCCGCCAATGAGCTGCATTCAACCTCCTAATGTGCTGCCCTGAGGTCGCAACTGGCCAGGAGAGCAGCAACATAGGCCGAGATGGTCATGGGTGACGTAGTGGTGGGGGACCGAGTGGGCATCCAAGCCGAGGGGAGACCAGGGACTGAAGAGCGACATTGGAAAGGCAGTGGTAGGTCGGTGAAGAGTGAAGTAGAACA
>JAKVIS010002076.1:0-25913 GCA_033119425.1 Bufotes viridis
AAGAGGTGGAAATGAAGGATGAGAGAGGAGGACAGTATTTACTTTTAAGTAGCTGTTATTACTCATTGGGGAAATGTATCAAGAATGGTAAATCCGTATGCCAGTCTTGATCTCTCTGTACTGGTGTGAGATATTCCTAATTTATTAAGAAGCAGATGGCTCTTAATAAATTGGGTGCATCTCCACCCACTACGTGCCACAAACTGAAGTCTGCGTTAGCCAGGGACTGGCGCAATTTCAGCTATAACTTTTGCCATTTTCTGCAAAATTTATGGAAAAATCTTTCAGGCGGCGCAAAGCTTTGCCCCTCCTGCTAAGCCATGCCCCCTCTTACTGGGCACTTCAGAGAAATGCCAAGAAACACAATTGCAAATTATTGTGCACATATGGGATGCCCCATACTTTGCGACTTTTACACCATAACAGTGGTGTATTTTGTAATAAATATCCTCCAATGACTTTCAGTTTTAATATAGGTACTAAGAAATAAGTATGCAATACAAAGTCATTTACCATAAGAAATTGTTTAAGATTTGTTATGTTGTCAATATAGGCATGTGTATAAAATGATTAAAAAATTAAAAAAACAATATATGTCACTTACTAGTAATACATTTTCTTAGTCCCTTGATAGCAGCATATGGTGCAGTCATGGGCCTAAACAATATGTTAGTGCACAATGGCTGGTTATTCATCGGCAAAAAATTAAGAATTTTTGATTCTAATTAATAAATTTAGGATGACTATGTTAAGTTTTACACTTAATGTTAGTCTGATTTCCCCTTGTTCGTAACAACTTTGTTATGACCGAAGTGAAATCTAGGAGAGGGTGGCTGGCTATGAAGGGGTATGAGGAGGCCAGTTATTTTTATTTTTCAATTGTATTATACACATGTCTATGCTCATATTACTATACTGTTTATAAGTAATGTGTGTCACTATCAGTTATTGTGTATTTCTGTTATATTTGAGGATTTAGATATAAGGTCTGATAAGTAAGAGGATAAGCTAGGAGGGAGGAGTGTGAGTCAATTAGGAGAGAAGTATGTGGAGGGTGAGAAGGTGGTGAATTAAAGAAGTTAAATAGAATAAGGAGGAGAAGGAATAAGGGAATGAGAAGATATAGAGGTAGTGAAGGCTGAAAATAACAGCGGAGGACATTAGGGTTGAGGATGAGAGATTGTTATGTATAGGCTGTTAGCGGGGATCAGGAAGTATGAGGATTAAAGAGGTGGAAATGAAGGATGAGAGAGGAGGACACTATTTACTTTTAAGTAGCTGTTATTACTCATTGGGGAAATGTATCAAGAATGGTAAATCCATATGCCAGTCTTGATCTCTCTGTACTGGTGTGAGATATTCCTAAATTATTAAGAAGCAGATGGCTCTTAATAAATTAGGTGCATCTCCACCCCACTACGTGCCACAAACTGAAGTCTGCGTTAGCCAGGGACTGGCGCAATTTCAGCTATAACTTTTGCCATTTTCTGGCAAAATTTATGGAAAAATCTTTCAGGCGGCGCAAAGCTTTGCCCCTCCTGCTAAGCCATGCCCCCTCTTACTGGGCACTTCAGAGAAATGCCGAGAAACACAATTGCAAATTATTGTGCACATATGGGATGCCCCATACTTTGCGACTTTTACACCATAACAGTGGTGTATTTTGCTTAATAAATATCCTCCAATGACTTTTCAGTTTTAATATAGGTACTAAGAAATAAGTATGCAATACAAAGTCATTTACCATAAGAAATTGTTTAAGATTTGTTATGTTGTCAATATAGGCATGTGTATAAAATGATTAAAAAATTAAAAAACAATATATGTCACTTACTAGTAATACATTTTCTTAGTCCCTTGATAGCAGCATATGGTGCAGTCATGGGCCTAAACAATATGTTAGTGCACAATGGCTGGTTATTCATGGGCAAAAATTAAGAATTTTTGATTCTAATTAATAAATTTAGGATGACTATGTTAAGTTTTACACTTAATGTTAGTCTGATTTCCCCTTGTTCGTAACAACTTTGTTATGACCGAAGTGAAATCTAGGAGAGGGGTGGCTGGCTATGAAGGGGTATGAGGAGGCCAGTTTTCTTTCATTTTTGCAATTGTATTATACACATGTCTATGCTCATATTACTATACTGTTTATAAGTAATGTGTGTCACTATCAGTTATTGTGTATTTCTGTTATATTTGAGGATTTAGATATAAGGTCTGATAAGTAAGAGGATAAGCTAGGAGGGGAGGAGTGTGAGTCAATTAGGAGAGAAGTATGTGGAGGGTGAGAAGGTGGTGAATTAAAGAAGTTAAATAGAATAAGGAGGAGAAGGAATAAGGGAATGAGAAGATATAGAGGTAGTGAAGGCTGAAAATAACAGCGGAGGACATTAGGGTTGAGGATGAGAGATTGTTATGTATAGGCTGTTAGCGGGGATCAGGAAGTATGAGGATTAAAGAGGTGGAAATGAAGGATGAGAGAGGAGGACACTATTTACTTTTAAGTAGCTGTTATTACTCATTGGGGAAATGTATCAAGAATGGTAAATCCGTATGCCAGTCTTGATCTCTCTGTACTGGTGTGAGATATTCCTAAATTATTAAGAAGCAGATGGCTCTTAATAAATTAGGTGCATCTCCACCCCACTACGTGCCACAAACTGAAGTCTGCGTTAGCCAGGGACTGGCGCAATTTCAGCTATAACTTTTGCCATTTTCTGGCAAAATTTATGGAAAAATCTTTCAGGCGGCGCAAAGCTTTGCCCCTCCTGCTAAGCCATGCCCCCTCTTACTGGGCACTTCAGAGAAATGCCGAGAAACACAATTGCAAATTATTGTGCACATATGGGATGCCCCATACTTTGCGACTTTTTACACCATAACAGTGGTGTATTTTGCTTAATAAATATCCTCCAATGACTTTTCAGTTTTAATATAGGTACTAAGAAATAAGTATGCAATACAAAGTCATTTACCATAAGAAATTGTTTAAGATTTGTTATGTTGTCAATATAGGCATGTGTATAAAATGATTAAAAATTAAAAAACAATATATGTCACTTACTAGTAATACATTTTCTTAGTCCCTTGATAGCAGCATATGGTGCAGTCATGGGCCTAAACAATATGTTAGTGCACAATGGCTGGTTATTCATGGGCAAAAATTAAGAATTTTTGATTCTAATTAATAAATTTAGGATGACTATGTTAAGTTTTACACTTAATGTTAGTCTGATTTCCCCTTGTTCGTAACAACTTTGTTATGACCGAAGTGAAATCTAGGAGAGGGGTGGCTGGCTATGAAGGGGTATGAGGAGGCCAGTTTTCTTTCATTTTTGCAATTGTATTATACACATGTCTATGCTCATATTACTATACTGTTTATAAGTAATGTGTGTCACTATCAGTTATTGTGTATTTCTGTTATATTTGAGGATTTAGATATAAGGTCTGATAAGTAAGAGGATAAGCTAGGAGGGAGGAGTGTGAGTCAATTAGGAGAGAAGTATGTGGAGGGTGAGAAGGTGGTGAATTAAAGAAGTTAAATAGAATAAGGAGGAGAAGGAATAAGGGAATGAGAAGATATAGAGGTAGTGAAGGCTGAAAATAACAGCGGAGGACATTAGGGTTGAGGATGAGAGATTGTTATGTATAGGCTGTTAGCGGGGATCAGGAAGTATGAGGATTAAAGAGGTGGAAATGAAGGATGAGAGAGGAGGACACTATTTACTTTTAAGTAGCTGTTATTACTCATTGGGGAAATGTATCAAGAATGGTAAATCCGTATGCCAGTCTTGATCTCTCTGTACTGGTGTGAGATATTCCTAAATTATTAAGAAGCAGATGGCTCTTAATAAATTAGGTGCATCTCCACCCCACTACGTGCCACAAACTGAAGTCTGCGTTAGCCAGGGACTGGCGCAATTTCAGCTATAACTTTTGCCATTTTCTGGCAAAATTTATGGAAAAATCTTTCAGGCGGCGCAAAGCTTTGCCCCTCCTGCTAAGCCATGCCCCCTCTTACTGGGCACTTCAGAGAAATGCCGAGAAACACAATTGCAAATTATTGTGCACATATGGGATGCCCCATACTTTGCGACTTTTTACACCATAACAGTGGTGTATTTTGCTTAATAAATATCCTCCAATGACTTTTCAGTTTTAATATAGGTACTAAGAAATAAGTATGCAATACAAAGTCATTTACCATAAGAAATTGTTTAAGATTTGTTATGTTGTCAATATAGGCATGTGTATAAAATGATTAAAAAATTAAAAACAATATATGTCACTTACTAGTAATACATTTTCTTAGTCCCTTGATAGCAGCATATGGTGCAGTCATGGGCCTAAACAATATGTTAGTGCACAATGGCTGGTTATTCATGGGCAAAAATTAAGAATTTTTGATTCTAATTAATAAATTTAGGATGACTATGTTAAGTTTTACACTTAATGTTAGTCTGATTTCCCCTTGTTCGTAACAACTTTGTTATGACCGAAGTGAAATCTAGGAGAGGGGTGGCTGGCTATGAAGGGGTATGAGGAGGCCAGTTTTCTTTTATTTTTCAATTGTATTATACACATGTCTATGCTCATATTACTATACTGTTTATAAGTAATGTGTGTCACTATCAGTTATTGTGTATTTCTATTATATTTAAGGATTTAGATATAAGGTCTGATAAGTAAGAGGATAAGCTAGGAGGGAGGAGTGTGCGTCAATTAGGAGAGAAGTATGTGGAGGGTGAGAAGGTGGTGAATTACAGAGGTTAAATAGAATAGGGAGGAGAAGGAATAAGGGAATGAGAAGATATAGAGGTAGTGAAGGCAGGAGATAACAGCGGAGGACATTAAGGTTGAGGATGAGAGAGTGTTATTTATAGGCTGTTAGCGGGGATCAGGAAGTCTGAGGATTAAAGAGGTGGAAATGAAGGATGAGAGAGGAGGACAGTATTTACTGTTAAGTAGCTGTTATTACTCATTGGGAAATGTATCAAGAATGGTAAATCCATATGCCAGTCTTGATCTCTCTGCACCGGTGTGAAATATTCCTAATTTATTAAGAAGCAGATGGCTCGTAATAAATTTGGTGCATCTCCACCCACTACGTGCCACAAACTGAAGTCTGCGTTAGCCAGGGACTGGCGCAATTTCAGCTAAAACTTTTGCCATTTTCTGGCAAAATTTATGGAAAAATCTTTCAGGCGGCGCAAAGCTCTGCCCCTCCTGCTAAGCCATGCCCCCTCTTTACTTGGCACTTCAGAGAAATGCCAAGAAACACAGTTGCAAATTATTGTGCACATATGGGATGCACCATACTTTGCGACTTTTTACATCATAACAGTGGTGTATTTAGCTTAATAAATATCCTCCAATGACTTCAGTTTTAATATAGGTACTAAGAAATAAGTATGCAATACAAAGTCATTTACCATAAGAAATTGTTTAAGATTTGTTATGTTGTCAATATACGCATGTGTATAAAATGATAAAAAATAAAAAAACAATATATGTCACTTACTAGTAATACATTTTCTTAATCCCTTGATAGCAGCATATGGTGCAGTCATGGGCCTAAACAATATGTTAGTGCACAAAGGCTGGTTATTCATTGGCAAAAATTAAGAATTTTCGATTCTAATTAATAAATTTAGGATGACTATGTTAAGTATTACACTTAATGTTAGTCTGATTTCCCCTTGTTCGTAACAACTTTGTTATGACCGAAGTGAAATCTAGGAGAGGGGTGGCTGGCTATGAAGAGGGTATGAGGAGGCCAGTTTTTTTATTTTTCAATTGTATTATACACATGTCTATGCTCATATTACTATAGTGTCTATAAGTAATGTGTGTCACTATCAGTTATTGTGTATTTCTGTTATATTTAAGGATTTAGATACAAGGTCTGATAAGTAAGAGGATAAGCTAGGAGGAAGGAGTGTGAGTCAATTAGGAGAGAAGTATGTGGAGGGTGAGAAGGTGGTGAATTAAAGAGGTTAAATAGAATAAGGAGGAGAAGGAATAAGGGAATGAGAAGATATAGAGGTAGTGAAGGCAGGAGATAACAGCGGAGGACATTAGGGTTGAGGATGAGAGAGTGTTATGTATAGGCTGTTAGCGGGGATCAGGAAGTCTGAGGATTAAAGAGGTGGAATTGAAGGATGAGAGAGGAGGACAGTATTTACTGTTAAGTAGCTGTTATTACTCATTGGGAAATGTATCATAAATGGTAAATCCATGTGCCAGTATTGATCTCTCTGCACCGGTGTGAAATATTCCTAATTTATTAAGAAGCAGATGGCTCTTTATAAATTAGGTGCATCTCCACCCACTACGTGCCACAAACTGAGGTCTGCGTTAGCCAGGGACTGGCGCAATTTCAGCTATAGCTTTTGCCATTTTCTGGCAAAATTTATGGAAAAATCTTTCAGGCGGCGCAAAGCTCTGCCCCTCCTGCTAAGCCATGCCCCCTCTTACTGGGCACTTCAGAGAAATGCCGAGAAACACAATTGCAAATTATTGTGCACATATGGGATGCCCCATACTTTGCGACTTTTACACCATAACAGTGGTGTATTTTGCTTAATAAATATCCTCCAATGACTTTTCAGTTTTAATATAGGTACTAAGAAATAAGTATGCAATACAAAGTCATTTACCATAAGAAATTGTTTAAGATTTGTTATGTTGTCAATATAGGCATGTGTATAAAATGATTAAAAAATTAAAAAACAATATATGTCACTTACTAGTAATACATTTTCTTAGTCCCTTGATAGCAGCATATGGTGCAGTCATGGGCCTAAACAATATGTTAGTGCACAATGGCTGGTTATTCATGGGCAAAAATTAAGAATTTTTGATTCTAATTAATAAATTTAGGATGACTATGTTAAGTTTTACACTTAATGTTAGTCTGATTTCCCCTTGTTCGTAACAACTTTGTTATGACCGAAGTGAAATCTAGGAGAGGGGTGGCTGGCTATGAAGGGGTATGAGGAGGCCAGTTTTCTTTCATTTTTGCAATTGTATTATACACATGTCTATGCTCATATTACTATACTGTTTATAAGTAATGTGTGTCACTATCAGTTATTGTGTATTTCTGTTATATTTGAGGATTTAGATATAAGGTCTGATAAGTAAGAGGATAAGCTAGGAGGGGAGGAGTGTGAGTCAATTAGGAGAGAAGTATGTGGAGGGTGAGAAGGTGGTGAATTAAAGAAGTTAAATAGAATAAGGAGGAGAAGGAATAAGGGAATGAGAAGATATAGAGGTAGTGAAGGCTGAAAATAACAGCGGAGGACATTAGGGTTGAGGATGAGAGATTGTTATGTATAGGCTGTTAGCGGGGATCAGGAAGTATGAGGATTAAAGAGGTGGAAATGAAGGATGAGAGAGGAGGACACTATTTACTTTTAAGTAGCTGTTATTACTCATTGGGGAAATGTATCAAGAATGGTAAATCCGTATGCCAGTCTTGATCTCTCTGTACTGGTGTGAGATATTCCTAAATTATTAAGAAGCAGATGGCTCTTAATAAATTAGGTGCATCTCCACCCACTACGTGCCACAAACTGAAGTCTGCGTTAGCCAGGGACTGGCGCAATTTCAGCTATAACTTTTGCCATTTTCTGGCAAAATTTATGGAAAAATCTTTCAGGCGGCGCAAAGCTTTGCCCCTCCTGCTAAGCCATGCCCCCTCTTACTGGGCACTTCAGAGAAATGCCGAGAAACACAATTGCAAATTATTGTGCACATATGGGATGCCCCATACTTTGCGACTTTTACACCATAACAGTGGTGTATTTTGTAATAAATATCCTCCAATGACTTTTCAGTTTTAATATAGGTACTAAGAAATAAGTATGCAATACAAAGTCATTTACCATAAGAAATTGTTTAAGATTTGTTATGTTGTCAATATAGGCATGTGTATAAAATGATTAAAAAATTAAAAAACAATATATGTCACTTACTAGTAATACATTTTCTTAGTCCCTTGATAGCAGCATATGGTGCAGTCATGGGCCTAAACAATATGTTAGTGCACAATGGCTGGTTATTCATGGGCAAAAATTAAGAATTTTTGATTCTAATTAATAAATTTAGGATGACTATGTTAAGTTTTACACTTAATGTTAGTCTGATTTCCCCTTGTTCGTAACAACTTTGTTATGACCGAAGTGAAATCTAGGAGAGGGGTGGCTGGCTATGAAGGGGTATGAGGAGGCCAGTTTTCTTTTATTTTTCAATTGTATTATACACATGTCTATGCTCATATTACTATACTGTTTATAAGTAATGTGTGTCACTATCAGTTATTGTGTATTTCTATTATATTTAAGGATTTAGATATAAGGTCTGATAAGTAAGAGGATAAGCTAGGAGGGAGGAGTGTGCGTCAATTAGGAGAGAAGTATGTGGAGGGTGAGAAGGTGGTGAATTACAGAGGTTAAATAGAATAGGGAGGAGAAGGAATAAGGGAATGAGAAGATATAGAGGTAGTGAAGGCAGGAGATAACAGCGGAGGACATTAAGGTTGAGGATGAGAGAGTGTTATTTATAGGCTGTTAGCGGGGATCAGGAAGTCTGAGGATTAAAGAGGTGGAAATGAAGGATGAGAGAGGAGGACAGTATTTACTGTTAAGTAGCTGTTATTACTCATTGGGAAATGTATCAAGAATGGTAAATCCATATGCCAGTCTTGATCTCTCTGCACCGGTGTGAAATATTCCTAATTTATTAAGAAGCAGATGGCTCGTAATAAATTTGGTGCATCTCCACCCCACTACGTGCCACAAACTGAAGTCTGCGTTAGCCAGGGACTGGCGCAATTTCAGCTAAAACTTTTGCCATTTTCTGGCAAAATTTATGGAAAATCTTTCAGGCGGCGCAAAGCTCTGCCCCTCCTGCTAAGCCATGCCCCCTCTTTACTTGGCACTTCAGAGAAATGCCAAGAAACACAGTTGCAAATTATTGTGCACATATGGGATGCACCATACTTTGCGACTTTTTTACATCATAACAGTGGTGTATTTAGCTTAATAAATATCCTACAATGACTTCAGTTTTAATATAGGTACTAAGAAATAAGTATGCAATACAAAGTCATTTACCATAAGAAATTGTTTAAGATTTGTTATGTTGTCAATATACGCATGTGTATAAAATGATAAAAAAATAAAAAAACAATATATGTCACTTACTAGTAATACATTTTCTTAATCCCTTGATAGCAGCATATGGTGCAGTCATGGGCCTAAACAATATGTTAGTGCACAAAGGCTGGTTATTCATTGGCAAAAAATTAAGAATTTTCGATTCTAATTAATAAATTTAGGATGACTATGTTAAGTATTACACTTAATGTTAGTCTGATTTCCCCTTGTTCGTAACAACTTTGTTATGACCGAAGTGAAATCTAGGAGAGGGGTGGCTGGCTATGAAGGGGGTATGAGGAGGCCAGTTTTTTTTATTTTTCAATTGTATTATACACATGTCTATGCTCATATTACTATAGTGTCTATAAGTAATGTGTGTCACTATCAGTTATTGTGTATTTCTGTTATATTTAAGGATTTAGATACAAGGTCTGATAAGTAAGAGGATAAGCTAGGAGGGAAGGAGTGTGAGTCAATTAGGAGAGAAGTATGTGGAGGGTGAGAAGGTGGTGAATTAAAGAGGTTAAATAGAATAAGGAGGAGAAGGAATAAGGGAATGAGAAGATATAGAGGTAGTGAAGGCAGGAGATAACAGCGGAGGACATTAAGGTTGAGGATGAGAGAGTGTTATGTATAGGCTGTTAGCGGGGATCAGGAAGTCTGAGGATTAAAGAGGTGGAATTGAAGGATGAGAGAGGAGGACAGTATTTACTGTTAAGTAGCTGTTATTACTCATTGGGGGAAATGTATCATAAATGGTAAATCCATGTGCCAGTATTGATCTCTCTGCACCGGTGTGAAATATTCCTAATTTATTAAGCAGATGGCTCTTTATAAATTAGGTGCATCTCCACCCCACTACGTGCCACAAACTGAGGTCTGCGTTAGCCAGGGACTGGCGCAATTTCAGCTATAGCTTTTGCCATTTTCTGCAAAATTTATGGAAAATCTTTCAGGCGGCGCAAAGCTTTGCCCCTCCTGCTAAGCCATGCCCCCTCTTTCTGGGCACTTCAGAGAAATGCCGAGAAACACAATTGCAAATTATTGTGCACATATGGGATGCCCCATACTTTGCGACTTTTTTACACCATAACAGTGGTGTATTTTGCTTAATAAATATCCTCCAATGACTTTTCAGTTTTAATATAGGTACTAAGAAATAAGTATGCAATACAAAGTCATTTACCATAAGAAATGGTTTAAGATTTGTTATGTTGTCAATATAGGCATGTGTATAAAATGATTAAAAAAATAAAAAACAATATATGTCACTTACTAGTAATACATTTTCTTAGTCCCTTGATAGCAGCATATGGTGCAGTCATGGGCCTAAACAATATGTTAGTGCACAATGGCTGGTTATTCATGGGCAAAAAATTAAGAATTTTTGATTCTAATTAATAAATTTAGGATGACTATGTTAAGTTTTACACTTAATGTTAGTCTGATTTCCCCTTGTTCATAACAACTGTGTTATGACCGAAGTGAAATCTAGGAGAGGGGTGGCTGGCTATGAAGGGGTATGAGGAGGCCAGTTTTCTTTCATTTTAGCAATTGTATTATACACATGTCTATGCTCATATTACTATACTGTTTATAAGTAATGTGTGTCACTATCAGTTATTGTGTATTTCTGTTATATTTGAGGATTTAGATATAAGGTCTGATAAGTAAGAGGATAAGCTAGGAGGGAGGAGTGTGAGTCAATTAGGAGAGAAGTATGTGGAGGGTGAGAAGGTGGTGAATTAAAGAAGTTAAATAGAATAAGGAGGAGAAGGAATAAGGGAATGAGAAGATATAGAGGTAGTGAAGGCTGAAAATAACAGCGGAGGACATTAGGGTTGAGGATGAGAGATTGTTATGTATAGGCTGTTAGCGGGGATCAGGAAGTATGAGGATTAAAGAGGTGGAAATGAAGGATGAGAGAGGAGGACACTATTTACTTTTAAGTAGCTGTTATTACTCATTGGGGAAATGTATCAAGAATGGTAAATCCATATGCCAGTCTTGATCTCTCTGTACTGGTGTGAGATATTCCTAAATTATTAAGAAGCAGATGGCTCTTAATAAATTAGGTGCATCTCCACCCCACTACGTGCCACAAACTGAAGTCTGCGTTAGCCAGGGACTGGCGCAATTTCAGCTATAACTTTTGCCATTTTCTGGCAAAATTTATGGAAAATCTTTCAGGCGGCGCAAAGCTTTGCCCCTCCTGCTAAGCCATGCCCCCTCTTACTGGGCACTTCAGAGAAATGCCGAGAAACACAATTGCAAATTATTGTGCACATATGGGATGCCCCATACTTTGCGACTTTTTACACCATAACAGTGGTGTATTTTGCTTAATAAATATCCTCCAATGACTTTTCAGTTTTAATATAGGTACTAAGAAATAAGTATGCAATACAAAGTCATTTACCATAAGAAATTGTTTAAGATTTGTTATGTTGTCAATATAGGCATGTGTATAAAATGATTAAAAAATTAAAAAACAATATATGTCACTTACTAGTAATACATTTTCTTAGTCCCTTGATAGCAGCATATGGTGCAGTCATGGGCCTAAACAATATGTTAGTGCACAATGGCTGGTTATTCATGGGCAAAAATTAAGAATTTTTGATTCTAATTAATAAATTTAGGATGACTATGTTAAGTTTTACACTTAATGTTAGTCTGATTTCCCCTTGTTCGTAACAACTTTGTTATGACCGAAGTGAAATCTAGGAGAGGGGTGGCTGGCTATGAAGGGGTATGAGGAGGCCAGTTTTCTTTCATTTTTGCAATTGTATTATACACATGTCTATGCTCATATTACTATACTGTTTATAAGTAATGTGTGTCACTATCAGTTATTGTGTATTTCTGTTATATTTGAGGATTTAGATATAAGGTCTGATAAGTAAGAGGATAAGCTAGGAGGGGAGGAGTGTGAGTCAATTAGGAGAGAAGTATGTGGAGGGTGAGAAGGTGGTGAATTAAAGAAGTTAAATAGAATAAGGAGGAGAAGGAATAAGGGAATGAGAAGATATAGAGGTAGTGAAGGCTGAAAATAACAGCGGAGGACATTAGGGTTGAGGATGAGAGATTGTTATGTATAGGCTGTTAGCGGGGATCAGGAAGTATGAGGATTAAAGAGGTGGAAATGAAGGATGAGAGAGGAGGACACTATTTACTTTTAAGTAGCTGTTATTACTCATTGGGGAAATGTATCAAGAATGGTAAATCCGTATGCCAGTCTTGATCTCTCTGTACTGGTGTGAGATATTCCTAAATTATTAAGAAGCAGATGGCTCTTAATAAATTAGGTGCATCTCCACCCCACTACGTGCCACAAACTGAAGTCTGCGTTAGCCAGGGACTGGCGCAATTTCAGCTATAACTTTTGCCATTTTCTGGCAAAATTTATGGAAAATCTTTCAGGCGGCGCAAAGCTTTGCCCCTCCTGCTAAGCCATGCCCCCTCTTACTGGGCACTTCAGAGAAATGCCGAGAAACACAATTGCAAATTATTGTGCACATATGGGATGCCCCATACTTTGCGACTTTTTACACCATAACAGTGGTGTATTTTGCTTAATAAATATCCTCCAATGACTTTTCAGTTTTAATATAGGTACTAAGAAATAAGTATGCAATACAAAGTCATTTACCATAAGAAATTGTTTAAGATTTGTTATGTTGTCAATATAGGCATGTGTATAAAATGATTAAAAAATTAAAAACAATATATGTCACTTACTAGTAATACATTTTCTTAGTCCCTTGATAGCAGCATATGGTGCAGTCATGGGCCTAAACAATATGTTAGTGCACAATGGCTGGTTATTCATGGGCAAAAATTAAGAATTTTTGATTCTAATTAATAAATTTAGGATGACTATGTTAAGTTTTACACTTAATGTTAGTCTGATTTCCCCTTGTTCGTAACAACTTTGTTATGACCGAAGTGAAATCTAGGAGAGGGGTGGCTGGCTATGAAGGGGTATGAGGAGGCCAGTTTTCTTTCATTTTTGCAATTGTATTATACACATGTCTATGCTCATATTACTATACTGTTTATAAGTAATGTGTGTCACTATCAGTTATTGTGTATTTCTGTTATATTTGAGGATTTAGATATAAGGTCTGATAAGTAAGAGGATAAGCTAGGAGGGGAGGAGTGTGAGTCAATTAGGAGAGAAGTATGTGGAGGGTGAGAAGGTGGTGAATTAAAGAAGTTAAATAGAATAAGGAGGAGAAGGAATAAGGGAATGAGAAGATATAGAGGTAGTGAAGGCTGAAAATAACAGCGGAGGACATTAGGGTTGAGGATGAGAGATTGTTATGTATAGGCTGTTAGCGGGGATCAGGAAGTATGAGGATTAAAGAGGTGGAAATGAAGGATGAGAGAGGAGGACACTATTTACTTTTAAGTAGCTGTTATTACTCATTGGGGAAATGTATCAAGAATGGTAAATCCGTATGCCAGTCTTGATCTCTCTGTACTGGTGTGAGATATTCCTAAATTATTAAGAAGCAGATGGCTCTTAATAAATTAGGTGCATCTCCACCCCACTACGTGCCACAAACTGAAGTCTGCGTTAGCCAGGGACTGGCGCAATTTCAGCTATAACTTTTGCCATTTTCTGGCAAAATTTATGGAAAATCTTTCAGGCGGCGCAAAGCTTTGCCCCTCCTGCTAAGCCATGCCCCCTCTTACTGGGCACTTCAGAGAAATGCCGAGAAACACAATTGCAAATTATTGTGCACATATGGGATGCCCCATACTTTGCGACTTTTTACACCATAACAGTGGTGTATTTTGCTTAATAAATATCCTCCAATGACTTTTCAGTTTTAATATAGGTACTAAGAAATAAGTATGCAATACAAAGTCATTTACCATAAGAAATTGTTTAAGATTTGTTATGTTGTCAATATAGGCATGTGTATAAAATGATTAAAAAATTAAAAAACAATATATGTCACTTACTAGTAATACATTTTCTTAGTCCCTTGATAGCAGCATATGGTGCAGTCATGGGCCTAAACAATATGTTAGTGCACAATGGCTGGTTATTCATGGGCAAAAATTAAGAATTTTTGATTCTAATTAATAAATTTAGGATGACTATGTTAAGTTTTACACTTAATGTTAGTCTGATTTCCCCTTGTTCGTAACAACTTTGTTATGACCGAAGTGAAATCTAGGAGAGGGGTGGCTGGCTATGAAGGGGTATGAGGAGGCCAGTTTTCTTTCATTTTTGCAATTGTATTATACACATGTCTATGCTCATATTACTATACTGTTTATAAGTAATGTGTGTCACTATCAGTTATTGTGTATTTCTGTTATATTTGAGGATTTAGATATAAGGTCTGATAAGTAAGAGGATAAGCTAGGAGGGGAGGAGTGTGAGTCAATTAGGAGAGAAGTATGTGGAGGGTGAGAAGGTGGTGAATTAAAGAAGTTAAATAGAATAAGGAGGAGAAGGAATAAGGGAATGAGAAGATATAGAGGTAGTGAAGGCTGAAAATAACAGCGGAGGACATTAGGGTTGAGGATGAGAGATTGTTATGTATAGGCTGTTAGCGGGGATCAGGAAGTATGAGGATTAAAGAGGTGGAAATGAAGGATGAGAGAGGAGGACACTATTTACTTTTAAGTAGCTGTTATTACTCATTGGGGAAATGTATCAAGAATGGTAAATCCATATGCCAGTCTTGATCTCTCTGTACTGGTGTGAGATATTCCTAAATTATTAAGAAGCAGATGGCTCTTAATAAATTAGGTGCATCTCCACCCCACTACGTGCCACAAACTGAAGTCTGCGTTAGCCAGGGACTGGCGCAATTTCAGCTATAACTTTTGCCATTTTCTGGCAAAATTTATGGAAAATCTTTCAGGCGGCGCAAAGCTTTGCCCCTCCTGCTAAGCCATGCCCCCTCTTACTGGGCACTTCAGAGAAATGCCGAGAAACACAATTGCAAATTATTGTGCACATATGGGATGCCCCATACTTTGCGACTTTTTACACCATAACAGTGGTGTATTTTGCTTAATAAATATCCTCCAATGACTTTTCAGTTTTAATATAGGTACTAAGAAATAAGTATGCAATACAAAGTCATTTACCATAAGAAATTGTTTAAGATTTGTTATGTTGTCAATATAGGCATGTGTATAAAATGATTAAAAAATTAAAAAACAATATATGTCACTTACTAGTAATACATTTTCTTAGTCCCTTGATAGCAGCATATGGTGCAGTCATGGGCCTAAACAATATGTTAGTGCACAATGGCTGGTTATTCATGGGCAAAAATTAAGAATTTTTGATTCTAATTAATAAATTTAGGATGACTATGTTAAGTTTTACACTTAATGTTAGTCTGATTTCCCCTTGTTCGTAACAACTTTGTTATGACCGAAGTGAAATCTAGGAGAGGGGTGGCTGGCTATGAAGGGGTATGAGGAGGCCAGTTTTCTTTTATTTTTCAATTGTATTATACACATGTCTATGCTCATATTACTATACTGTTTATAAGTAATGTGTGTCACTATCAGTTATTGTGTATTTCTATTATATTTAAGGATTTAGATATAAGGTCTGATAAGTAAGAGGATAAGCTAGGAGGGGAGGAGTGTGCGTCAATTAGGAGAGAAGTATGTGGAGGGTGAGAAGGTGGTGAATTACAGAGGTTAAATAGAATAGGGAGGAGAAGGAATAAGGGAATGAGAAGATATAGAGGTAGTGAAGGCAGGAGATAACAGCGGAGGACATTAAGGTTGAGGATGAGAGAGTGTTATTTATAGGCTGTTAGCGGGGATCAGGAAGTCTGAGGATTAAAGAGGTGGAAATGAAGGATGAGAGAGGAGGACAGTATTTACTGTTAAGTAGCTGTTATTACTCATTGGGGAAATGTATCAAGAATGGTAAATCCATATGCCAGTCTTGATCTCTCTGCACCGGTGTGAAATATTCCTAATTTATTAAGAAGCAGATGGCTCGTAATAAATTTGGTGCATCTCCACCCCACTACGTGCCACAAACTGAAGTCTGCGTTAGCCAGGGACTGGCGCAATTTCAGCTAAAACTTTTGCCATTTTCTGGCAAAATTTATGGAAAATCTTTCAGGCGGCGCAAAGCTCTGCCCCTCCTGCTAAGCCATGCCCCCTCTTTACTTGGCACTTCAGAGAAATGCCAAGAAACACAGTTGCAAATTATTGTGCACATATGGGATGCACCATACTTTGCGACTTTTTACACCATAACAGTGGTGTATTTAGCTTAATAAATATCCTCCAATGACTTCAGTTTTAATATAGGTACTAAGAAATAAGTATGCAATACAAAGTCATTTACCATAAGAAATTGTTTAAGATTTGTTATGTTGTCAATATACGCATGTGTATAAAATGATAAAAAATAAAAAAACAATATATGTCACTTACTAGTAATACATTTTCTTAATCCCTTGATAGCAGCATATGGTGCAGTCATGGGCCTAAACAATATGTTAGTGCACAAAGGCTGGTTATTCATCGGCAAAAAATTAAGAATTTTCGATTCTAATTAATAAATTTAGGATGACTATGTTAAGTATTACACTTAATGTTAGTCTGATTTCCCCTTGTTCGTAACAACTTTGTTATGACCGAAGTGAAATCTAGGAGAGGGGTGGCTGGCTATGAAGGGGTATGAGGAGGCCAGTTTTTTTATTTTTTCAATTGTATTATACACATGTCTATGCTCATATTACTATAGTGTCTATAAGTAATGTGTGTCACTATCAGTTATTGTGTATTTCTGTTATATTTAAGGATTTAGATACAAGGTCTGATAAGTAAGAGGATAAGCTAGGAGGGAAGGAGTGTGAGTCAATTAGGAGAGAAGTATGTGGAGGGTGAGAAGGTGGTGAATTAAAGAGGTTAAATAGAATAAGGAGGAGAAGGAATAAGGGAATGAGAAGATATAGAGGTAGTGAAGGCAGGAGATAACAGCGGAGGACATTAAGGTTGAGGATGAGAGAGTGTTATGTATAGGCTGTTAGCGGGGATCAGGAAGTCTGAGGATTAAAGAGGTGGAATTGAAGGATGAGAGAGGAGGACAGTATTTACTGTTAAGTAGCTGTTATTACTCATTGGGGAAATGTATCATAAATGGTAAATCCATGTGCCAGTATTGATCTCTCTGCACCGGTGTGAAATATTCCTAATTTATTAAGAAGCAGATGGCTCTTTATAAATTAGGTGCATCTCCACCCCACTACGTGCCACAAACTGAGGTCTGCGTTAGCCAGGGACTGGCGCAATTTCAGCTATAGCTTTTGCCATTTTCTGGCAAAATTTATGGAAAATCTTTCAGGCGGCGCAAAGCTCTGCCCCTCCTGCTAAGCCATGCCCCCTCTTACTTGGCACTTCAGAGAAATGCCAAGAAACACAATTGCAAATTATTGTGCACATATGGGATGCCCCATACTTTGAGACTTTTTACACCATAACAGTGGTGTATTTAGCTTAATAAATATCCTCCAATGACTTTTCAGTTTTATTATAGGTACTAAGAAATAAGTATGCAATACAAAGTCATTTACCATAAGAAATTGTTTAAGATTTGTTATGTTGTCAATATAGGCATGTGTATAAAATGATTAAAAAATAAAAAAAATATATGTCACTTACTAGTAATACAATTTCTTAGTCCCTTGATAGCAGCATATGGTGCAGTCATGGGCCTAAACAATATGTTAGAGCACAATGGCTGGTTATTCATCGGCAAAAAATTAAGAATTTTTGATTCTAATTAATAAATTTAGGATGACTATGTTAAGTTTTACACTTAATGTTAGTCTGATTTCCCCTTGTTAGTAACAACTTTGTTATGACCGAAGTGAAATCTAGGAGAGGGGTGGCTGGCTATGAAGGGGTATGAGGAGGCCAGTTTTTTTTTATTTTTCAATTGTATTATACACATGTCTATGCTCATATTACTATATTGTTTATAAGTAATGTGTGTCACTATCAGTTATTGTGTATTTCTGTTATATTTGAGGATTTAGATATAAGGTCTGATAAGTAAGAGGATAAGCTAGGAGGGGAGGAGTGTGAGTCAATTAGGAGAGAAGTATGTGGAGGGTGAGAAGGTGGTGAATTAAAGAAGTTAAATAGAATAAGGAGGAGAAGGAATAAGGGAATGAGAAGATATAGAGGTAGTGAAGGCTGAAAATAACAGCGGAGGACATTAGGGTTGAGGATGAGAGATTGTTATGTATAGGCTGTTAGCGGGGATCAGGAAGTATGAGGATTAAAGAGGTGGAAATGAAGGATGAGAGAGGAGGACACTATTTACTTTTAAGTAGCTGTTATTACTCATTGGGGAAATGTATCAAGAATGGTAAATCCATATGCCAGTCTTGATCTCTCTGTACTGGTGTGAGATATTCCTAAATTATTAAGAAGCAGATGGCTCTTAATAAATTAGGTGCATCTCCACCCCACTACGTGCCACAAACTGAAGTCTGCGTTAGCCAGGGACTGGCGCAATTTCAGCTATAACTTTTGCCATTTTCTGGCAAAATTTATGGAAAATCTTTCAGGCGGCGCAAAGCTTTGCCCCTCCTGCTAAGCCATGCCCCCTCTTACTGGGCACTTCAGAGAAATGCCGAGAAACACAATTGCAAATTATTGTGCACATATGGGATGCCCCATACTTTGCGACTTTTTACACCATAACAGTGGTGTATTTTGCTTAATAAATATCCTCCAATGACTTTTCAGTTTTAATATAGGTACTAAGAAATAAGTATGCAATACAAAGTCATTTACCATAAGAAATTGTTTAAGATTTGTTATGTTGTCAATATAGGCATGTGTATAAAATGATTAAAAATTAAAAAACAATATATGTCACTTACTAGTAATACATTTTCTTAGTCCCTTGATAGCAGCATATGGTGCAGTCATGGGCCTAAACAATATGTTAGTGCACAATGGCTGGTTATTCATGGGCAAAAATTAAGAATTTTTGATTCTAATTAATAAATTTAGGATGACTATGTTAAGTTTTACACTTAATGTTAGTCTGATTTCCCCTTGTTCGTAACAACTTTGTTATGACCGAAGTGAAATCTAGGAGAGGGGTGGCTGGCTATGAAGGGGTATGAGGAGGCCAGTTTTTTTTTATTTTTCAATTGTATTATACACATGTCTATGCTCATATTACTATACTGTTTATAAGTAATGTGTGTCACTATCAGTTATTGTGTATTTCTGTTATATTTGAGGATTTAGATATAAGGTCTGATAAGTAAGAGGATAAGCTAGGAGGGGAGGAGTGTGAGTCAATTAGGAGAGAAGTATGTGGAGGGTGAGAAGGTGGTGAATTAAAGAAGTTAAATAGAATAAGGAGGAGAAGGAATAAGGGAATGAGAAGATATAGAGGTAGTGAAGGCTGAAAATAACAGCGGAGGACATTAGGGTTGAGGATGAGAGATTGTTATGTATAGGCTGTTAGCGGGGATCAGGAAGTATGAGGATTAAAGAGGTGGAAATGAAGGATGAGAGAGGAGGACACTATTTACTTTTAAGTAGCTGTTATTACTCATTGGGGAAATGTATCAAGAATGGTAAATCCGTATGCCAGTCTTGATCTCTCTGTACTGGTGTGAGATATTCCTAAATTATTAAGAAGCAGATGGCTCTTAATAAATTAGGTGCATCTCCACCCCACTACGTGCCACAAACTGAAGTCTGCGTTAGCCAGGGACTGGCGCAATTTCAGCTATAACTTTTGCCATTTTCTGGCAAAATTTATGGAAAATCTTTCAGGCGGCGCAAAGCTTTGCCCCTCCTGCTAAGCCATGCCCCCTCTTACTGGGCACTTCAGAGAAATGCCGAGAAACACAATTGCAAATTATTGTGCACATATGGGATGCCCCATACTTTGCGACTTTTTACACCATAACAGTGGTGTATTTTGCTTAATAAATATCCTCCAATGACTTTTCAGTTTTAATATAGGTACTAAGAAATAAGTATGCAATACAAAGTCATTTACCATAAGAAATTGTTTAAGATTTGTTATGTTGTCAATATAGGCATGTGTATAAAATGATTAAAAATTAAAAACAATATATGTCACTTACTAGTAATACATTTTCTTAGTCCCTTGATAGCAGCATATGGTGCAGTCATGGGCCTAAACAATATGTTAGTGCACAATGGCTGGTTATTCATGGGCAAAAATTAAGAATTTTTGATTCTAATTAATAAATTTAGGATGACTATGTTAAGTTTTACACTTAATGTTAGTCTGATTTCCCCTTGTTCGTAACAACTTTGTTATGACCGAAGTGAAATCTAGGAGAGGGGTGGCTGGCTATGAAGGGGTATGAGGAGGCCAGTTTTCTTTCATTTTTGCAATTGTATTATACACATGTCTATGCTCATATTACTATACTGTTTATAAGTAATGTGTGTCACTATCAGTTATTGTGTATTTCTGTTATATTTGAGGATTTAGATATAAGGTCTGATAAGTAAGAGGATAAGCTAGGAGGGGAGGAGTGTGAGTCAATTAGGAGAGAAGTATGTGGAGGGTGAGAAGGTGGTGAATTAAAGAAGTTAAATAGAATAAGGAGGAGAAGGAATAAGGGAATGAGAAGATATAGAGGTAGTGAAGGCTGAAAATAACAGCGGAGGACATTAGGGTTGAGGATGAGAGATTGTTATGTATAGGCTGTTAGCGGGGATCAGGAAGTATGAGGATTAAAGAGGTGGAAATGAAGGATGAGAGAGGAGGACACTATTTACTTTTAAGTAGCTGTTATTACTCATTGGGGGAAATGTATCAAGAATGGTAAATCCGTATGCCAGTCTTGATCTCTCTGTACTGGTGTGAGATATTCCTAAATTATTAAGAAGCAGATGGCTCTTAATAAATTAGGTGCATCTCCACCCCACTACGTGCCACAAACTGAAGTCTGCGTTAGCCAGGGACTGGCGCAATTTCAGCTATAACTTTTGCCATTTTCTGGCAAAATTTATGGAAAATCTTTCAGGCGGCGCAAAGCTTTGCCCCTCCTGCTAAGCCATGCCCCATCTTACTGGGCACTTCAGAGAAATGCCGAGAAACACAATTGCAAATTATTGTGCACATATGGGATGCCCCATACTTTGCGACTTTTTACACCATAACAGTGGTGTATTTTGCTTAATAAATATCCTCCAATGACTTTTCAGTTTTAATATAGGTACTAAGAAATAAGTATGCAATACAAAGTCATTTACCATAAGAAATTGTTTAAGATTTGTTATGTTGTCAATATAGGCATGTGTATAAAATGATTAAAAATTAAAAACAATATATGTCACTTACTAGTAATACATTTTCTTAGTCCCTTGATAGCAGCATATGGTGCAGTCATGGGCCTAAACAATATGTTAGTGCACAATGGCTGGTTATTCATGGGCAAAAATTAAGAATTTTTGATTCTAATTAATAAATTTAGGATGACTATGTTAAGTTTTACACTTAATGTTAGTCTGATTTCCCTTGTTCGTAAATAACTTTGTTATGACCGAAGTGAAATCTAGGAGAGGGGTGGCTGGCTATGAAGGGGTATGAGGAGGCCAGTTTTCTTTCATTTTTGCAATTGTATTATACACATGTCTATGCTCATATTACTATACTGTTTATAAGTAATGTGTGTCACTATCAGTTATTGTGTATTTCTGTTATATTTGAGGATTTAGATATAAGGTCTGATAAGTAAGAGGATAAGCTAGAGGGGAGGAGTGTGAGTCAATTAGGAGAGAAGTATGTGGAGGGTGAGAAGGTGGTGAATTAAAGAAGTTAAATAGAATAAGGAGGAGAAGGAATAAGGGAATGAGAAGATATAGAGGTAGTGAAGGCTGAAAATAACAGCGGAGGACATTAGGGTTGAGGATGAGAGATTGTTATGTATAGGCTGTTAGCGGGGATCAGGAAGTATGAGGATTAAAGAGGTGGAAATGAAGGATGAGAGAGGAGGACACTATTTACTTTTAAGTAGCTGTTATTACTCATTGGGGGAAATGTATCAAGAATGGTAAATCCGTATGCCAGTCTTGATCTCTCTGTACTGGTGTGAGATATTCCTAAATTATTAAGAAGCAGATGGCTCTTAATAAATTAGGTGCATCTCCACCCCACTACGTGCCACAAACTGAAGTCTGCGTTAGCCAGGGACTGGCGCATTTCAGCTATAACTTTTGCCATTTTCTGGCAAAATTTATGGAAAATCTTTCAGGCGGCGCAAAGCTTTGCCCCTCCTGCTAAGCCATGCCCCTTCTTACTGGGCACTTCAGAGAAATGCCGAGAAACACAATTGCAAATTATTGTGCACATATGGGATGCCCCATACTTTGCGACTTTTTTACACCATAACAGTGGTGTATTTTGCTTAATAAATATCCTCCAATGACTTTTCAGTTTTAATATAGGTACTAAGAAATAAGTATGCAATACAAAGTCATTTACCATAAGAAATTGTTTAAGATTTGTTATGTTGTCAATATAGGCATGTGTATAAAATGATTAAAAATTAAAAACAATATATGTCACTTACTAGTAATACATTTTCTTAGTCCCTTGATAGCAGCATATGGTGCAGTCATGGGCCTAAACAATATGTTAGTGCACAATGGCTGGTTATTCATGGGCAAAAATTAAGAATTTTTGATTCTAATTAATAAATTTAGGATGACTATGTTAAGTTTTACACTTAATGTTAGTCTGATTTCCCTTGTTCGTAACAACTTTGTTATGACCGAAGTGAAATCTAGGAGAGGGGTGGCTGGCTATGAAGGGGTATGAGGAGGCCAGTTTTCTTTATTTTTTCAATTGTATTATACACATGTCTATGCTCATATTACTATACTGTTTATAAGTAATGTGTGTCACTATCAGTTATTGTGTATTTCTATTATATTTAAGGATTTAGATATAAGGTCTGATAAGTAAGAGGATAAGCTAGGAGGGGAGGAGTGTACGCCAATTAGGAGAGAAGTATGTGGAGGGTGAGAAGGTGGTGAATTACAGAGGTTAAATAGAATAGGGAGGAGAAGGAATAAGGGAATGAGAAGATATAGAGGTAGTGAAGGCAGGAGATAACAGCGGAGGACATTAAGGTTGAGGATGAGAGAGTGTTATTTATAGGCTGTTAGCGGGGATCAGGAAGTCTGAGGATTAAAGAGGTGGAAATGAAGGATGAGAGAGGAGGACAGTATTTACTGTTAAGTAGCTGTTATTACTCATTGGGGGAAATGTATCAAGAATGGTAAATCCATATGCCAGTCTTGATCTCTCTGCACCGGTGTGAAATATTCCTAATTTATTAAGAAGCAGATGGCTCGTAATAAATTTGGTGCATCTCCACCCCACTACGTGCCACAAACTGAAGTCTGCGTTAGCCAGGGACTGGCGCAATTTCAGCTAAAACTTTTGCCATTTTCTGGCAAAATTTATGGAAAATCTTTCAGGCGGCGCAAAGCTCTGCCCCTCCTGCTAAGCCATGCCCCTCTTTACTTGGCACTTCAGAGAAATGCCAAGAAACACAGTTGCAAATTATTGTGCACATATGGGATGCACCATACTTTGCGACTTTTTTACATCATAACAGTGGTGTATTTAGCTTAATAAATATCCTCCAATGACTTCAGTTTTAATATAGGTACTAAGAAATAAGTATGCAATACAAAGTCATTTACCATAAGAAATTGTTTAAGATTTGTTATGTTGTCAATATACGCATGTGTATAAAATGATAAAAAATAAAAACAATATATGTCACTTACTAGTAATACATTTTCTTAATCCCTTGATAGCAGCATATGGTGCAGTCATGGGCCTAAACAATATGTTAGTGCACAAAGGCTGGTTATTCATCGGCAAAAATTAAGAATTTTCGATTCTAATTAATAAATTTAGGATGACTATGTTAAGTATTACACTTAATGTTAGTCTGATTTCCCTTGTTCGTAACAACTTTGTTATGACCGAAGTGAAATCTAGGAGAGGGGTGGCTGGCTATGAAGGGGTATGAGGAGGCCAGTTTTTTTTATTTTTTCAATTGTATTATACACATGTCTATGCTCATATTACTATAGTGTCTATAAGTAATGTGTGTCACTATCAGTTATTGTGTATTTCTGTTATATTTAAGGATTTAGATACAAGGTCTGATAAGTAAGAGGATAAGCTAGGAGGGAAGGAGTGTGAGTCAATTAGGAGAGAAGTATGTGGAGGGTGAGAAGGTGGTGAATTAAAGAGGTTAAATAGAATAAGGAGGAGAAGGAATAAGGGAATGAGAAGATATAGAGGTAGTGAAGGCAGGAGATAACAGCGGAGGACATTAAGGTTGAGGATGAGAGAGTGTTATGTATAGGCTGTTAGCGGGGATCAGGAAGTCTGAGGATTAAAGAGGTGGAATTGAAGGATGAGAGAGGAGGACAGTATTTACTGTTAAGTAGCTGTTATTACTCATTGGGGGAAATGTATCATAAATGGTAAATCCATGTGCCAGTATTGATCTCTCTGCACCGGTGTGAAATATTCCTAATTTATTAAGAAGCAGATGGCTCTTTATAAATTAGGTGCATCTCCACCCCACTACGTGCCACAAACTGAGGTCTGCGTTAGCCAGGGACTGGCGCAATTTCAGCTATAGCTTTTGCCATTTTCTGGCAAAATTTATGGAAAATCTTTCAGGCGGCGCAAAGCTCTGCCCCTCCTGCTAAGCCATGCCCCTCTTACTTGGCACTTCAGAGAAATGCCAAGAAACACAATTGCAAATTATTGTGCACATATGGGATGCCCCATACTTTGAGACTTTTTACACCATAACAGTGGTGTATTTAGCTTAATAAATATCCTCCAATGACTTTTCAGTTTTATTATAGGTACTAAGAAATAAGTATGCAATACAAAGTCATTTACCATAAGAAATTGTTTAAGATTTGTTATGTTGTCAATATAGGCATGTGTATAAAATGATTAAAAATAAAAAAAATATATGTCACTTACTAGTAATACAATTTCTTAGTCCCTTGATAGCAGCATATGGTGCAGTCATGGGCCTAAACAATATGTTAGAGCACAATGGCTGGTTATTCATCGGCAAAAAATTAAGAATTTTTATTCTAATTAATAAATTTAGGATGACTATGTTAAGTTTTACACTTAATGTTAGTCTGATTTCCCCTTGTTAGTAACAACTTTGTTATGACCGAAATGAAATCTAGGAGAGGGGTGGCTGGCTATGAAGGGGTATGAGGAGGCCAGTTTTTTTTTTTTTTTCAATTGTATTATACACATGTCTATGCTCATATTACTATATTGTTTATAAGTAATGTGTGTCACTATCAGTTATTGTGTATTTCTGTTATATTTGAGGATTTAGATATAAGGTCTGATAAGTAAGAGGATAAGCTAGGAGGGGAGGAGTGTGAGTCAATTAGGAGAGAAGTATGTGGAGGGTGAGAAGGTGGTGAATTAAAGAAGTTAAATAGAATAAGGAGGAGAAGGAATAAGGGAATGAGAAGATATAGAGGTAGTGAAGGCTGAAAATAACAGCGGAGGACATTAGGGTTGAGGATGAGAGATTGTTATGTATAGGCTGTTAGCGGGGATCAGGAAGTATGAGGATTAAAGAGGTGGAAATGAAGGATGAGAGAGGAGGACACTATTTACTTTTAAGTAGCTGTTATTACTCATTGGGG
>JAKVIS010002077.1:0-24999 GCA_033119425.1 Bufotes viridis
GATCAGAAGACTTTAAAAAACTTTAAAATTCAGCTCGCCCCCCTTTCCCAATTTATGCCCCTCCCATCATTCCAGCGCAGTGGGCAGTGACTTCCCACAAACCACATAATAGTAAAGCCAAACAAAAAACATCATCTAAGATAGCCACCTTACTTACAGTGTGCTCAGAATGACGTACAAGTACTATGCTATGCGGAGATGTCGGGGAGGTAATTAGTACAGCGCTGTGGTATGTGGTGATTCGGGGAGGTATTTAGTACAGCTCTGTGGTATGTGGTGATGTCGGGGAGGTAATTAGTACAGCGCTGTGGTATGTGGTGATGGGGAGGTATTTAGTACAGCGCTGTGGTATGAGGTGATGTCGGGGAGGTATTTAGTACAGCTCTGTGGTATGAGGTGATGGGGAGGTATTTAGTACAGCGCTGTGGTATGAGGTGATGTCGGGGAGGTATTTAGTACAGCGCTGTGGTATGAGGTGATGGGGGAGGTATTTAGTACAGCGCTGTGGTATGAGGTGATGGGGAGGTATTTAGTACAGCGCTGTGGTATGAGGTGATGTCGGGGAGGTATTTAGTACAGCGCTGTGGTATGAGGTGATGGGGGAGGTATTTAGTACAGCGCTGTGGTATGAGGTGATGTCGGGGAGGTATTTAGTGCAGCGCTGTGGTATGAGGTGATGGGGAGGTATTTAGTGCAGCGCTGTGGTATGAGGTGATGGGGGAGGTATTTAGTACAGCGCTGTGGTATGAGGTGATGGGGAGGTATTTAGTACAGCGCTGTGGTATGAGGTGATGTCGGGAGGTATTTAGTACAGCGCTGTGGTATGAGGTGATGTCGGGAGGTATTTAGTACAGCGCTGTGGTATGAGGTGATGTCGGGAGGTATTTAGTGCAGCGCTGTGGTATGAGGTGATGTCGGGAGGTATTTAGTACAGCGCTGTGGTATGAGGTGATGTCGGGAGGTATTTAGTACAGCGCTGTGGTATGAGGTGATGTCGGGAGGTATTTAGTACAGCGCTGTGGTATGAGGTGATGTCGGGAGGTATTTAGTACAGCGCTGTGGTATGAGGTGATGTCGGGAGGTATTTAGTACAGCGCTGTGGTATGAGGTGATGTCGGGAGGTATTTAGTACAGCGCTGTGGTATGAGGTGATGTCGGGAGGTATTTAGTACAGCGCTGTGGTATGAGGTGATGTCGGGAGGTATTTAGTGCAGCGCTGTGGTATGAGGTGATGTCGGGAGGTATTTAGTGCAGCGCTGTGGTATGAGGTGATGTGGGAGGTATTTAGTACAGCGCTGTGGTATGAGGTGATGTCGGGAGGTATTTAGTACAGCGCTGTGGTATGAGGTGATGTCGGGAGGTATTTAGTGCAGCGCTGTGGTATGAGGTGATGTCGGGAGGTATTTAGTACAGCGCTGTGGTATGAGGTGATGTCGGGAGGTATTTAGTACAGCGCTGTGGTATGAGGTGATGTCGGGAGGTATTTAGTGCAGCGCTGTGGTATGAGGTGATGTCGGGAGGTATTTAGTACAGCGCTGTGGTATGAGGTGATGTCGGGAGGTATTTAGTACAGCGCTGTGGTATGAGGTGATGTGGGAGGTATTTAGTACAGCGCTGTGGTATGAGGTGATGTCGGGAGGTATTTAGTACAGCGCTGTGGTATGAGGTGATGTCGGGAGGTATTTAGTACAGCGCTGTGGTATGAGGTGATGTCGGGAGGTATTTAGTGCAGCGCTGTGGTATGAGGTGATGTCGGGAGGTATTTAGTACAGCGCTGTGGTATGAGGTGATGTGGGAGGTATTTAGTACAGCGCTGTGGTATGAGGTGATGTCGGGAGGTATTTAGTACAGCGCTGTGGTATGAGGTGATGTCGGGAGGTATTTAGTGCAGCGCTGTGGTATGAGGTGATGTCGGGAGGTATTTAGTGCAGCGCTGTGGTATGAGGTGATGTCGGGAGGTATTTAGTGCAGCGCTGTGGTATGAGGTGATGTCGGGAGGTATTTAGTACAGCGCTGTGGTATGAGGTGATGTCGGGAGGTATTTAGTACAGCGCTGTGGTATGAGGTGATGTCGGGAGGTATTTAGTACAGCGCTGTGGTATGAGGTGATGTCGGGAGGTATTTAGTACAGCGCTGTGGTATGAGGTGATGTCGGGAGGTATTTAGTGCAGCGCTGTGGTATGAGGTGATGTCGGGAGGTATTTAGTACAGCGCTGTGGTATGAGGTGATGTCGGGAGGTATTTAGTACAGCGCTGTGGTATGAGGTGATGTCGGGAGGTATTTAGTGCAGCGCTGTGGTATGAGGTGATGTCGGGAGGTATTTAGTACAGCGCTGTGGTATGAGGTGATGTCGGGAGGTATTTAGTACAGCGCTGTGGTATGAGGTGATGTCGGGAGGTATTTAGTACAGCGCTGTGGTATGAGGTGATGTCGGGAGGTATTTAGTACAGCGCTGTGGTATGAGGTGATGTCGGGAGGTATTTAGTACAGCGCTGTGGTATGAGGTGATGTCGGGAGGTATTTAGTACAGCGCTGTGGTATGAGGTGATGTCGGGAGGTATTTAGTACAGCGCTGTGGTATGAGGTGATGTCGGGAGGTATTTAGTACAGCGCTGTGGTATGAGGTGATGGGGAGGTATTTAGTACAGCGCTGTGGTATGAGGTGATGTCGGGAGGTATTTAGTGCAGCGCTGTGGTATGAGGTGATGTCGGGAGGTATTTAGTACAGCGCTGTGGTATGAGGTGATGTCGGGAGGTATTTAGTACAGCGCTGTGGTATGAGGTGATGTCGGGAGGTATTTAGTACAGCGCTGTGGTATGAGGTGATGTCGGGAGGTATTTAGTACAGCGCTGTGGTATGAGGTGATGTCGGGAGGTATTTAGTGCAGCGCTGTGGTATGAGGTGATGTCGGGAGGTATTTAGTACAGCGCTGTGGTATGAGGTGATGTCGGGAGGTATTTAGTACAGCGCTGTGGTATGAGGTGATGTCGGGAGGTATTTAGTACAGCGCTGTGGTATGAGGTGATGTCGGGAGGTATTTAGTACAGCGCTGTGGTATGAGGTGATGTCGGGAGGTATTTAGTACAGCGCTGTGGTATGAGGTGATGTCGGGAGGTATTTAGTACAGCGCTGTGGTATGAGGTGATGTGGGAGGTATTTAGTGCAGCGCTGTGGTATGAGGTGATGTCGGGAGGTATTTAGTACAGCGCTGTGGTATGAGGTGATGTCGGGAGGTATTTAGTACAGCGCTGTGGTATGAGGTGATGTCGGGAGGTATTTAGTACAGCGCTGTGGTATGAGGTGATGTCGGGAGGTATTTAGTGCAGCGCTGTGGTATGAGGTGATGTCGGGAGGTATTTAGTACAGCGCTGTGGTATGAGGTGATGTCGGGAGGTATTTAGTACAGCGCTGTGGTATGAGGTGATGTCGGGAGGTATTTAGTGCAGCGCTGTGGTATGAGGTGATGTCGGGAGGTATTTAGTACAGCGCTGTGGTATGAGGTGATGTCGGGAGGTATTTAGTGCAGCGCTGTGGTATGAGGTGATGTCGGGAGGTATTTAGTACAGCGCTGTGGTATGAGGTGATGTCGGGAGGTATTTAGTACAGCGCTGTGGTATGAGGTGATGTCGGGAGGTATTTAGTGCAGCGCTGTGGTATGAGGTGATGTCGGGAGGTATTTAGTACAGCGCTGTGGTATGAGGTGATGTCGGGAGGTATTTAGTACAGCGCTGTGGTATGAGGTGATGTCGGGAGGTATTTAGTGCAGCGCTGTGGTATGAGGTGATGTCGGGAGGTATTTAGTGCAGCGCTGTGGTATGAGGTGATGTCGGGAGGTATTTAGTACAGCGCTGTGGTATGAGGTGATGTCGGGAGGTATTTAGTACAGCGCTGTGGTATGAGGTGATGTCGGGAGGTATTTAGTACAGCGCTGTGGTATGAGGTGATGTCGGGAGGTATTTAGTACAGCGCTGTGGTATGAGGTGATGTCGGGAGGTATTTAGTACAGCGCTGTGGTATGAGGTGATGGGGAGGTATTTAGTACAGCGCTGTGGTATGAGGTGATGTCGGGAGGTATTTAGTACAGCGCTGTGGTATGAGGTGATGTCGGGAGGTATTTAGTACAGCGCTGTGGTATGAGGTGATGTCGGGAGGTATTTAGTGCAGCGCTGTGGTATGAGGTGATGTGGGAGGTATTTAGTGCAGCGCTGTGGTATGAGGTGATGTCGGGAGGTATTTAGTACAGCGCTGTGGTATGAGGTGATGTCGGGAGGTATTTAGTACAGCGCTGTGGTATGAGGTGATGTCGGGAGGTATTTAGTACAGCGCTGTGGTATGAGGTGATGTCGGGAGGTATTTAGTACAGCGCTGTGGTATGAGGTGATGTCGGGAGGTATTTAGTACAGCGCTGTGGTATGAGGTGATGTCGGGAGGTATTTAGTACAGCGCTGTGGTATGAGGTGATGGGGAGGTATTTAGTACAGCGCTGTGGTATGAGGTGATGTCGGGAGGTATTTAGTACAGCGCTGTGGTATGAGGTGATGTCGGGAGGTATTTAGTGCAGCGCTGTGGTATGAGGTGATGTCGGGAGGTATTTAGTACAGCGCTGTGGTATGAGGTGATGTCGGGAGGTATTTAGTACAGCGCTGTGGTATGAGGTGATGTCGGGAGGTATTTAGTACAGCGCTGTGGTATGAGGTGATGTCGGGAGGTATTTAGTACAGCGCTGTGGTATGAGGTGATGTCGGGAGGTATTTAGTACAGCGCTGTGGTATGAGGTGATGTCGGGAGGTATTTAGTACAGCGCTGTGGTATGAGGTGATGTCGGGAGGTATTTAGTACAGCGCTGTGGTATGAGGTGATGTCGGGAGGTATTTAGTACAGCGCTGTGGTATGAGGTGATGTCGGGAGGTATTTAGTACAGCGCTGTGGTATGAGGTGATGTCGGGAGGTATTTAGTACAGCGCTGTGGTATGAGGTGATGTCGGGAGGTATTTAGTACAGCGCTGTGGTATGAGGTGATGTCGGGAGGTATTTAGTACAGCGCTGTGGTATGAGGTGATGTCGGGAGGTATTTAGTGCAGCGCTGTGGTATGAGGTGATGTCGGGAGGTATTTAGTACAGCGCTGTGGTATGAGGTGATGTCGGGAGGTATTTAGTACAGCGCTGTGGTATGAGGTGATGTCGGGAGGTATTTAGTACAGCGCTGTGGTATGAGGTGATGTCGGGAGGTATTTAGTACAGCGCTGTGGTATGAGGTGATGTCGGGAGGTATTTAGTGCAGCGCTGTGGTATGAGGTGATGTCGGGAGGTATTTAGTACAGCGCTGTGGTATGAGGTGATGTCGGGAGGTATTTAGTACAGCGCTGTGGTATGAGGTGATGTCGGGAGGTATTTAGTACAGCGCTGTGGTATGAGGTGATGTCGGGAGGTATTTAGTACAGCGCTGTGGTATGAGGTGATGTCGGGAGGTATTTAGTGCAGCGCTGTGGTATGAGGTGATGTGGGAGGTATTTAGTACAGCGCTGTGGTATGAGGTGATGTCGGGAGGTATTTAGTACAGCGCTGTGGTATGAGGTGATGTCGGGAGGTATTTAGTACAGCGCTGTGGTATGAGGTGATGTCGGGAGGTATTTAGTACAGCGCTGTGGTATGAGGTGATGTCGGGAGGTATTTAGTACAGCGCTGTGGTATGAGGTGATGTCGGGAGGTATTTAGTACAGCGCTGTGGTATGAGGTGATGTCGGGAGGTATTTAGTACAGCGCTGTGGTATGAGGTGATGTCGGGAGGTATTTAGTACAGCGCTGTGGTATGAGGTGATGTCGGGAGGTATTTAGTGCAGCGCTGTGGTATGAGGTGATGTCGGGAGGTATTTAGTACAGCGCTGTGGTATGAGGTGATGTCGGGAGGTATTTAGTACAGCGCTGTGGTATGAGGTGATGTCGGGAGGTATTTAGTACAGCGCTGTGGTATGAGGTGATGTCGGGAGGTATTTAGTACAGCGCTGTGGTATGAGGTGATGTCGGGAGGTATTTAGTACAGCGCTGTGGTATGAGGTGATGTCGGGAGGTATTTAGTACAGCGCTGTGGTATGAGGTGATGTCGGGAGGTATTTAGTACAGCGCTGTGGTATGAGGTGATGTCGGGAGGTATTTAGTGCAGCGCTGTGGTATGAGGTGATGTCGGGAGGTATTTAGTACAGCGCTGTGGTATGAGGTGACGTCGGGAGGTATTTAGTACAGCGCTGTGGTATGAGGTGATGTCGGGAGGTATTTAGTACAGCGCTGTGGTATGAGGTGATGTCGGGAGGTATTTAGTACAGCGCTGTGGTATGAGGTGATGTCGGGAGGTATTTAGTACAGCGCTGTGGTATGAGGTGATGTCGGGAGGTATTTAGTACAGCGCTGTGGTATGAGGTGATGTCGGGAGGTATTTAGTACAGCGCTGTGGTATGAGGTGATGTCGGGAGGTATTTAGTACAGCGCTGTGGTATGAGGTGATGTCGGGAGGTATTTAGTACAGCGCTGTGGTATGAGGTGATGTCGGGAGGTATTTAGTACAGCGCTGTGGTATGAGGTGATGTCGGGAGGTATTTAGTACAGCGCTGTGGTATGAGGTGATGGGGAGGTATTTAGTACAGCGCTGTGGTATGAGGTGATGTCGGGAGGTATTTAGTACAGCGCTGTGGTATGAGGTGATGTCGGGAGGTATTTAGTACAGCGCTGTGGTATGAGGTGATGTCGGGAGGCATTTAGTGCAGCGCTGTGGTATGAGGTGATGTCGGGAGGTATTTAGTACAGCGCTGTGGCATGAGGTGATGGGGAGGCATTTAGTGCAGCGCTGTGGCATGAGGTGATGTCGGGAGGTATTTAGTACAGCGCTGTGGTATGAGGTGACGTCGGGAGGTATTTAGTACAGCGCTGTGGCATGAGGTGATGTCGGGAGGCATTTAGTACAGCGCTGTGGTATGAGGTGATGTCGGGAGGCATTTAGTACAGCGCTGTGGCATGAGGTGATGTCGGGAGGTATTTAGCACAGCGCTGTGGCATGAGGTGATGTCGGGAGGCATTTAGCACAGCGCTGTGGTATGAGGTGATGTCGGGAGGCATTTAGTACAGCGCTGTGGCATGAGGTGATGTCGGGAGGCATTTAGTGCAGCGCTGTGGCATGAGGTGATGTCGGGAGGTATTTAGTACAGCGCTGTGGTATGAGGTGATGTCGGGAGGTATTTAGCACAGCGCTGTGGTATGAGGTGATGTCGGGAGGTATTTAGTACAGCGCTGTGGTATGAGGTGATGTGGGAGGCATTTAGCACAGCGCTGTGGCATGAGGTGATGTCGGGAGGTATTTAGTACAGCGCTGTGGTATGAGGTGATGTCGGGAGGTATTTAGTGCAGCGCTGTGGCATGAGGTGATGTCGGGAGGTATTTAGTACAGCGCTGTGGTATGAGGTGATGTCGGGAGGTATTTAGTACAGCGCTGTGGTATGAGGTGATGTCGGGAGGCATTTAGTACAGCGCTGTGGCATGAGGTGATGTCGGGAGGCATTTAGTGCAGCGCTGTGGTATGAGGTGATGTCGGGAGGCATTTAGCGCAGCGCTGTGGCATGAGGTGATGTCGGGAGGCATTTAGTGCAGCGCTGTGGTATGAGGTGATGTCGGGAGGCATTTAGTACAGCGCTGTGGCATGAGGTGATGTCGGGAGGCATTTAGCACAGCGCTGTGGCATGAGGTGACGTCGGGAGGCATTTAGCACAGCCGCTGTGGTATGAGGTGATGTCGGGAGGTATTTAGTACAGCGCTGTGGCATGAGGTGATGTCGGGAGGCATTTAGTACAGCCACTGTGGCATGAGGTGATGTCGGGAGGCATTTAGCACAGCACTGTGGCATGAGGTGATGTCGGGAGGTATTTAGTACAGCGCTGTGGCATGAGGTGATGTCGGGAGGCATTTAGCACAGCCGCTGTGGCATGAGGTGATGTCGGGAGGCATTTAGCACAGCGCTGTGGCATGAGGTGATGTCGGGAGGCATTTAGTACAGCGCTGTGGCATGAGGTGATGTCGGGAGGTATTTAGTACAGCGCTGTGGTATGAGGTGATGTCGGGAGGTATTTAGTACAGCGCTGTGGCATGAGGTGATGTCGGGAGGCATTTAGTACAGCGCTGTGGTATGAGGTGATGTCGGGAGGTATTTAGTGCAGCGCTGTGGCATGAGGTGATGTCGGGAGGTATTTAGTACAGCGCTGTGGCATGAGGTGATGTCGGGAGGCATTTAGTACAGCGCTGTGGTATGAGGTGATGTCGGGAGGTATTTAGTACAGCGCTGTGGTATGAGGTGATGTCGGGAGGCATTTAGTACAGCGCTGTGGCATGAGGTGATGTCGGGAGGTATTTAGTACAGCGCTGTGGTATGAGGTGATGTCGGGAGGTATTTAGTACAGCGCTGTGGTATGAGGTGATGGGGAGGCATTTAGTACAGCGCTGTGGCATGAGGTGATGTCGGGAGGTATTTAGTACAGCGCTGTGGTATGAGGTGATGTCGGGAGGCATTTAGTACAGCGCTGTGGCATGAGGTGATGTCGGGAGGCATTTAGCACAGCGCTGTGGCATGAGGTGATGTCGGGAGGCATTTAGTACAGCCGCTGTGGTATGAGGTGATGTCGGGAGGTATTTAGCACAGCGCTGTGGCATGAGGTGACGTCGGGAGGCATTTAGCACAGCGCTGTGGCATGAGGTGACGTCGGGAGGTATTTAGCAGCAGCGCTGTGGCATGAGGTGATGTCGGGAGGCATTTAGCGCAGCGCTGTGGCATGAGGTGATGTCGGGAGGCATTTAGCACAGCGCTGTGGTATGAGGTGACGTCGGGAGGCATTTAGCACAGCGCTGTGGCATGAGGTGATGTCGGGAGGCATTTAGTACAGCGCTGTGGCATGAGGTGATGTCGGGAGGCATTTAGCACAGCGCTGTGGCATGAGGTGACGTCGGGAGGTATTTAGCACAGCCGCTGTGGCATGAGGTGATGTCGGGAGGCATTTAGTACAGCGCTGTGGCATGAGGTGATGTCGGGAGGCATTTAGTGCAGCGCTGTGGCATGAGGTGATGTCGGGAGGCATTTAGTACAGCGCTGTGGCATGAGGTGACGTCGGGAGGCATTTAGCACAGCGCTGTGGCATGAGGTGATGTCGGGAGGCATTTAGTACAGCGCTGTGGCATGAGGTGACGTCGGGAGGCATTTAGTACAGCGCTGTGGCATGAGGTGATGTCGGGAGGCATTTAGCACAGCGCTGTGGCATGAGGTGATGTCGGGAGGCATTTAGTACAGCGCTGTGGTATGAGGTGATGTCGGGAGGCATTTAGTGCAGCGCTGTGGCATGAGGTGATGTCGGGAGGCATTTAGCACAGCGCTGTGGCATGAGGTGACGTCGGGAGGCATTTAGCACAGCCGCTGTGGCATGAGGTGACGTCGGGAGGCATTTAGCACAGCGCTGTGGCATGAGGTGACGTCGGGAGGCATTTAGTACAGCCGCTGTGGCATGAGGTGATGTCGGGAGGCATTTAGTACAGCGCTGTGGCATGAGGTGACGTCGGGAGGCATTTAGTACAGCGCTGTGGCATGAGGTGATGTCGGGAGGCATTTAGCACAGCGCTGTGGTATGAGGTGATGTCGGGAGGCATTTAGTACAGCGCTGTGGCATGAGGTGATGTCGGGAGGCATTTAGTACAGCGCTGTGGCATGAGGTGATGTCGGGAGGCATTTAGTACAGCGCTGTGGCATGAGGTGACGTCGGGAGGCATTTAGCACAGCGCTGTGGCATGAGGTGATGTCGGGAGGTATTTAGTACAGCGCTGTGGCATGAGGTGATGTCGGGAGGCATTTAGTACAGCGCTGTGGTATGAGGTGATGTGGGAGGTATTTAGTACAGCGCTGTGGCATGAGGTGATGTCGGGAGGCATTTAGTACAGCGCTGTGGCATGAGGTGATGTCGGGAGGTATTTAGTACAGCGCTGTGGTATGAGGTGATGTCGGGAGGCATTTAGCACAGCGCTGTGGTATGAGGTGATGTCGGGAGGCATTTAGTACAGCGCTGTGGCATGAGGTGATGTCGGGAGGCATTTAGTGCAGCGCTGTGGTATGAGGTGATGTCGGGAGGCATTTAGCACAGCGCTGTGGCATGAGGTGATGTGGGAGGCATTTAGTACAGCGCTGTGGCATGAGGTGATGTCGGGAGGCATTTAGTACAGCGCTGTGGCATGAGGTGATGTCGGGAGGCATTTAGTGCAGCGCTGTGGCATGAGGTGACGTCGGGAGGCATTTAGCACAGCGCTGTGGCATGAGGTGATGTCGGGAGGCATTTAGCACAGCGCTGTGGCATGAGGTGATGTCGGGAGGCATTTAGCACAGCGCTGTGGCATGAGGTGATGTCGGGAGGTATTTAGTACAGCGCTGTGGTATGAGGTGATGGGGAGGCATTTAGTACAGCGCTGTGGTATGAGGTGATGTCGGGAGGCATTTAGTACAGCGCTGTGGCATGAGGTGATGTCGGGAGGTATTTAGTACAGCGCTGTGGTATGAGGTGATGTCGGGAGGCATTTAGCACAGCGCTGTGGCATGAGGTGATGTCGGGAGGCATTTAGTACAGCGCTGTGGCATGAGGTGATGTCGGGAGGCATTTAGTACAGCGCTGTGGCATGAGGTGATGTCGGGAGGCATTTAGCACAGCGCTGTGGCATGAGGTGATGTCGGGAGGCATTTAGTACAGCGCTGTGGCATGAGGTGATGTCGGGAGGCATTTAGTGCAGCGCTGTGGCATGAGGTGATGTCGGGAGGCATTTAGCACAGCGCTGTGGCATGAGGTGATGTCGGGAGGTATTTAGTGCAGCGCTGTGGCATGAGGTGATGTCGGGAGGCATTTAGTACAGCGCTGTGGCATGAGGTGATGTCGGGAGGCATTTAGTACAGCACTGTGGCATGAGGTGATGTCGGGAGGCATTTAGCACAGCGCTGTGGCATGAGGTGATGTCGGGAGGTATTTAGCACAGCGCTGTGGTATGAGGTGATGTCGGGAGGCATTTAGCACAGCGCTGTGGCATGAGGTGATGTCGGGAGGCATTTAGTACAGCGCTGTGGCATGAGGTGATGTCGGGAGGCATTTAGTACAGCGCTGTGGCATGAGGTGATGTCGGGAGGTATTTAGTACAGCCGCTGTGGTATGAGGTGATGTCGGGAGGCATTTAGTACAGCCGCTGTGGCATGAGGTGATGTCGGGAGGCATTTAGCACAGCGCTGTGGCATGAGGTGATGTCGGGAGGCATTTAGTACAGCGCTGTGGCATGAGGTGATGTCGGGAGGCATTTAGTACAGCGCTGTGGCATGAGGTGACGTCGGGAGGTATTTAGCACAGCGCTGTGGTATGAGGTGACGTCGGGAGGCATTTAGTACAGCGCTGTGGCATGAGGTGATGTCGGGAGGCATTTAGCACAGCACTGTGGCATGAGGTGATGTCGGGAGGCATTTAGCACAGCGCTGTGGCATGAGGTGATGTCGGGAGGCATTTAGCACAGCCGCTGTGGCATGAGGTGATGTCGGGAGGTATTTAGCACAGCGCTGTGGCATGAGGTGATGTCGGGAGGCATTTAGCACAGCGCTGTGGTATGAGGTGATGTCGGGAGGCATTTAGTACAGCGCTGTGGCATGAGGTGATGTCGGGAGGTATTTAGTACAGCGCTGTGGCATGAGGTGATGTCGGGAGGCATTTAGCGCAGCGCTGTGGTATGAGGTGATGTCGGGAGGCATTTAGTACAGCCGCTGTGGTATGAGGTGATGTCGGGAGGCATTTAGCACAGCCGCTGTGGCATGAGGTGATGTCGGGAGGCATTTAGTACAGCGCTGTGGCATGAGGTGACGTCGGGAGGCATTTAGCACAGTCGCTGTGGCATGAGGTGACGTCGGGAGGCATTTAGTACAGCCGCTGTGGCATGAGGTGATGTCGGGAGGCATTTAGTACAGCGCTGTGGCATGAGGTGACGTCGGGAGGCATTTAGCGCAGCCGCTGTGGTATGAGGTGACGTCGGGAGGCATTTAGTACAGCGCTGTGGCATGAGGTGACGTGGGAGGCATTTAGCACAGCACTGTGGTATGAGGTGATGTCGGGAGGCATTTAGCGCAGCGCTGTGGCATGAGGTGATGTCGGGAGGCATTTAGCACAGCGCTGTGGCATGAGGTGACGTCGGGAGGTATTTAGCACAGCACTGTGGCATGAGGTGATGTCGGGAGGCATTTAGCACAGCGCTGTGGCATGAGGTGACGTCGGGAGGTATTTAGTACAGCGCTGTGGCATGAGGTGACGTCGGGAGGTATTTAGTACAGCGCTGTGGCATGAGGTGATGTCGGGAGGCATTTAGTACAGCGCTGTGGTATGAGGTGATGTCGGGAGGCATTTAGTGCAGCGCTGTGGTATGAGGTGATGTCGGGAGGTATTTAGTACAGCGCTGTGGCATGAGGTGATGTCGGGAGGTATTTAGCACAGCGCTGTGGTATGAGGTGATGTCGGGAGGCATTTAGCACAGCGCTGTGGTATGAGGTGACGTCGGGAGGTATTTAGCACAGCGCTGTGGCATGAGGTGATGTCGGGAGGCATTTAGTACAGCGCTGTGGCATGAGGTGATGTCGGGAGGCATTTAGTGCAGCCACTGTGGCATGAGGTGATGTGGGAGGCATTTAGCACAGCGCTGTGGCATGAGGTGACGTCGGGGAGGCATTTAGTACAGCCGCTGTGGCATGAGGTGATGTCGGGAGGCATTTAGCACAGCGCTGTGGCATGAGGTGATGTCGGGAGGCATTTAGCGCAGCGCTGTGGCATGAGGTGATGTCGGGAGGCATTTAGTACAGCGCTGTGGCATGAGGTGATGTCGGGAGGTATTTAGTGCAGCGCTGTGGTATGAGGTGATGTCGGGAGGTATTTAGTACAGCGCTGTGGTATGAGGTGATGTCGGGAGGTATTTAGTACAGCGCTGTGGTATGAGGTGATGTCGGGAGGTATTTAGTACAGCGCTGTGGTATGAGGTGATGTCGGGAGGTATTTAGTGCAGCGCTGTGGTATGAGGTGATGTCGGGAGGTATTTAGCACAGCGCTGTGGTATGAGGTGATGTCGGGAGGTATTTAGTGCAGCGCTGTGGTATGAGGTGATGTCGGGAGGTATTTAGTACAGCGCTGTGGCATGAGGTGATGTCGGGAGGCATTTAGTGCAGCGCTGTGGTATGAGGTGATGTCGGGAGGCATTTAGTACAGCGCTGTGGTATGAGGTGATGGGGAGGCATTTAGCACAGCGCTGTGGCATGAGGTGATGTCGGGAGGCATTTAGTGCAGCGCTGTGGTATGAGGTGATGTCGGGAGGCATTTAGTACAGCGCTGTGGCATGAGGTGATGTCGGGAGGCATTTAGCACAGCGCTGTGGCATGAGGTGATGTCGGGAGGCATTTAGTACAGCGCTGTGGTATGAGGTGATGTCGGGAGGCATTTAGTGCAGCGCTGTGGCATGAGGTGATGTCGGGAGGTATTTAGCACAGCGCTGTGGTATGAGGTGATGTCGGGAGGCATTTAGTACAGCCGCTGTGGCATGAGGTGATGTCGGGGAGGCATTTAGCACAGCGCTGTGGCATGAGGTGATGTCGGGAGGCATTTAGTGCAGCGCTGTGGTATGAGGTGATGTCGGGAGGTATTTAGTACAGCGCTGTGGTATGAGGTGATGTCGGGAGGTATTTAGTACAGCGCTGTGGTATGAGGTGATGTCGGGAGGTATTTAGTACAGCCGCTGTGGTATGAGGTGATGTCGGGAGGTATTTAGTGCAGCGCTGTGGTATGAGGTGATGTCGGGAGGTATTTAGTACAGCGCTGTGGTATGAGGTGATGTCGGGAGGTATTTAGCACAGCGCTGTGGTATGAGGTGATGTCGGGAGGTATTTAGTACAGCGCTGTGGCATGAGGTGATGTCGGGAGGCATTTAGTACAGCGCTGTGGCATGAGGTGATGTCGGGAGGCATTTAGTACAGCGCTGTGGCATGAGGTGATGTCGGGAGGCATTTAGTACAGCGCTGTGGCATGAGGTGATGTCGGGAGGCATTTAGCGCAGCGCTGTGGCATGAGGTGATGTCGGGAGGCATTTAGTGCAGCACTGTGGCATGAGGTGACGTCGGGAGGCATTTAGCACAGCGCTGTGGCATGAGGCGATGTCGGGAGGCATTTAGCGCAGCACTGTGGCATGAGGTGATGGGGAGGTATTTAGCACAGCGCTGTGGCATGAGGTGACGTCGGGAGGCATTTAGTACAGCGCTGTGGCATGAGGTGATGTCGGGAGGCATTTAGCACAGCCACTGTGGCATGAGGTGATGTCGGGAGGTATTTAGCACAGCGCTGTGGCATGAGGTGATGGGGAGGCATTTAGCACAGCGCTGTGGTATGAGGTGATGTCGGGAGGCATTTAGCGCAGCCGCTGTGGTATGAGGTGATGTCGGGAGGCATTTAGCACAGCGCTGTGGCATGAGGTGATGTCGGGAGGCATTTAGTACAGCCGCTGTGGCATGAGGTGACGTCGGGAGGCATTTAGCGCAGCGCTGTGGCATGAGGTGATGTCGGGAGGCATTTAGCACAGCGCTGTGGCATGAGGTGATGTCGGGAGGCATTTAGTACAGCGCTGTGGCATGAGGTGATGTCGGGAGGCATTTAGCACAGCCGCTGTGGCATGAGGTGATGTCGGGAGGTATTTAGCGCAGCGCTGTGGCATGAGGTGATGTCGGGAGGCATTTAGCACAGCGCTGTGGTATGAGGTGATGTCGGGAGGCATTTAGTGCAGCGCTGTGGTATGAGGTGATGTCGGGAGGTATTTAGTACAGCGCTGTGGTATGAGGTGATGTCGGGAGGCATTTAGTACAGCGCTGTGGTATGAGGTGATGTCGGGAGGTATTTAGTGCAGCGCTGTGGTATGAGGTGATGTCGGGAGGCATTTAGTACAGCGCTGTGGTATGAGGTGATGTCGGGAGGTATTTAGTACAGCGCTGTGGTATGAGGTGATGTCGGGAGGTATTTAGTGCAGCGCTGTGGCATGAGGTGATGTCGGGAGGTATTTAGTGCAGCGCTGTGGCATGAGGTGATGTCGGGAGGTATTTAGTACAGCGCTGTGGTATGAGGTGATGTCGGGAGGCATTTAGTACAGCGCTGTGGCATGAGGTGATGTCGGGAGGTATTTAGTACAGCGCTGTGGTATGAGGTGATGTCGGGAGGTATTTAGTACAGCCGCTGTGGTATGAGGTGATGTCGGGAGGTATTTAGTACAGCGCTGTGGTATGAGGTGATGTCGGGAGGTATTTAGTGCAGCGCTGTGGCATGAGGTGATGTCGGGAGGCATTTAGTGCAGCGCTGTGGCATGAGGTGATGTCGGGAGGCATTTAGCACAGCGCTGTGGCATGAGGTGATGTCGGGAGGCATTTAGCACAGCACTGTGGCATGAGGTGATGTCGGGAGGCATTTAGCACAGCCGCTGTGGCATGAGGTGATGTCGGGAGGCATTTAGTACAGCCACTGTGGCATGAGGTGATGTCGGGAGGCATTTAGCACAGCCGCTGTGGCATGAGGTGATGTCGGGAGGCATTTAGCGCAGCGCTGTGGCATGAGGTGACGTCGGGAGGCATTTAGCACAGCACTGTGGCATGAGGTGATGTCGGGAGGCATTTAGCACAGCGCTGTGGCATGAGGTGATGTCGGGAGGCATTTAGTACAGCGCTGTGGCATGAGGTGACGTCGGGAGGCATTTAGCAGCAGCGCTGTGGCATGAGGTGATGTCGGGAGGCATTTAGCACAGCCACTGTGGCATGAGGTGACGTCGGGAGGCATTTAGCGCAGCGCTGTGGTATGAGGTGATGTCGGGAGGCATTTAGCACAGCCGCTGTGGCATGAGGTGACGTCGGGAGGTATTTAGCACAGCGCTGTGGCATGAGGTGACGTCGGGAGGCATTTAGCACAGCGCTGTGGCATGAGGTGATGTCGGGAGGCATTTAGCGCAGCGCTGTGGTATGAGGTGACGTCGGGAGGCATTTAGCGCAGCGCTGTGGCATGAGGTGACGTCGGGAGGCATTTAGCACAGCGCTGTGGTATGAGGTGACGTCGGGAGGCATTTAGCACAGCGCTGTGGCATGAGGTGACGTCGGGAGGCATTTAGCACAGCCGCTGTGGCATGAGGTGACGTCGGGAGGCATTTAGCACAGCGCTGTGGCATGAGGTGACGTCGGGAGGTATTTAGCACAGCGCTGTGGCATGAGGTGATGTCGGGAGGCATTTAGCACAGCGCTGTGGCATGAGGTGACGTCGGGAGGCATTTAGCGCAGCGCTGTGGCATGAGGTGATGTCGGGAGGCATTTAGTACAGCGCTGTGGCATGAGGTGATGTGGGAGGTATTTAGCACAGCGCTGTGGTATGAGGTGATGTCGGGAGGCATTTAGCACAGCGCTGTGGTATGAGGTGATGTCGGGAGGCATTTAGCACAGCGCTGTGGTATGAGGTGATGTCGGGAGGCATTTAGTACAGCGCTGTGGCATGAGGTGATGTCGGGAGGCATTTAGCAACAGTCACTGGTGGCATGATGGTGACGTCAGGATACGATACTGAATACTGCGGCATCACTACTGACCAGACTACAATGTATGGGCTGCAGGGAGGACCTCATAGAGACCAGTACATTCTAGACCCCTCACTACTGACCAGACTACAATGTATGGGCTGCAGGGAGGACCTCATAGAGACCAGTACATTCTAGACCCCTCACTACTGACCAGACTACAATGTATGGGCTGCAGGGAGGACCTCATAGAGACCAGTACATTCTAGACACCTCACTACTGACCAGACTACAATGTATGGGCTGCAGGGAGGACCTCATAGAGACCAGTACATTCTAGACACCTCACTACTGACCAGACTACAATGTATGGGCTGCAGGGAGGACCTCATAGAGACCAGTACATTCTAGACACCTCACTACTGACCAGACTACAATGTATGGGCTGCAGGGAGGACCTCATAGAGACCAGTACATTCTAGACCCCTCACTACTGACCAGACTACAATGTATGGGCTGCAGGGAGGACCTCATAGAGACCAGTACATTCTAGACCCCTCACTACTGACCAGACTACAATGTATGGGCTGCAGGGAGGACCTCATAGAGACCAGTACATTCTAGACACCTCACTACTGACCAGACTACAATGTATGGGCTGCAGGGAGGACCTCATAGAGACCAGTACATTCTAGACACCTCACTACTGACCAGACTACAATGTATGGGCTGCAGGGAGGACCTCATAGAGACCAGTACATTCTAGACACCTCACTACTGACCAGACTACAATGTATGGGCTGCAGGGAGGACCTCATAGAGACCAGTACATTCTAGACACCTCACTACTGACCAGACTACAATGTATGGGCTGCAGGGAGGACCTCATAGAGACCAGTACATTCTAGACCCCTCACTACTGACCAGACTACAATGTATGGGCTGCAGGGAGGACCTCATAGAGACCAGTACATTCTAGACCCCTCACTACTGACCAGACTACAATGTATGGGCTGCAGGGAGGACCTCATAGAGACCAGTACATTCTAGACCCCTCACTACTGACCAGACTACAATGTATGGGCTGCAGGGAGGACCTCATAGAGACCAGTACATTCTAGACACCTCACTACTGACCAGACTACAATGTATGGGCTGCAGGGAGGACCTCATAGAGACCAGTACATTCTAGACACCTCACTACTGACCAGACTACAATGTATGGGCTGCAGGGAGGACCTCATAGAGACCAGTACATTCTAGACACCTCACTACTGACCAGACTACAATGTATGGGCTGCAGGGAGGACCTCATAGAGACCAGTACATTCTAGACCCCTCACTACTGACCAGACTACAATGTATGGGCTGCAGGGAGGACCTCATAGAGACCAGTACATTCTAGACACCTCACTACTGACCAGACTACAATGTATGGGCTGCAGGGAGGACCTCATAGAGACCAGTACATTCTAGACCCCTCACTACTGACCAGACTACAATGTATGGGCTGCAGGGAGGACCTCATAGAGACCAGTACATTCTAGACACCTCACTACTGACCAGACTACAATGTATGGGCTGCAGGGAGGACCTCATAGAGACCAGTACATTCTAGACCCCTCACTACTGACCAGACTACAATGTATGGGCTGCAGGGAGGACCTCATAGAGACCAGTACATTCTAGACCCCTCACTACTGACCAGACTACAATGTATGGGCTGCAGGGAGGACCTCATAGAGACCAGTACATTCTAGACACCTCACTACTGACCAGACTACAATGTATGGGCTGCAGGGAGGACCTCATAGAGACCAGTACATTCTAGACCCCTCACTACTGACCAGACTACAATGTATGGGCTGCAGGGAGGACCTCATAGAGACCAGTACATTCTAGACACCTCACTACTGACCAGACTACAATGTATGGGCTGCAGGGAGGACCTCATAGAGACCAGTACATTCTAGACACCTCACTACTGACCAGACTACAATGTATGGGCTGCAGGGAGGACCTCATAGAGACCAGTACATTCTAGACACCTCACTACTGACCAGACTACAATGTATGGGCTGCAGGGAGGACCTCATAGAGACCAGTACATTCTAGACCCCTCACTACTGACCAGACTACAATGTATGGGCTGCAGGGAGGACCTCATAGAGACCAGTACATTCTAGACACCTCACTACTGACCAGACTACAATGTATGGGCTGCAGGGAGGACCTCATAGAGACCAGTACATTCTAGACACCTCACTACTGACCAGACTACAATGTATGGGCTGCAGGGAGGACCTCATAGAGACCAGTACATTCTAGACACCTCACTACTGACCAGACTACAATGTATGGGCTGCAGGAGGACCTCATAGAGACCAGTACATTCTAGACACCTCACTACTGACCAGACTACAATGTATGGGCTGCAGGGAGGACCTCATAGAGACCAGTACATTCTAGACACCTCACTACTGACCAGACTACAATGTATGGGCTGCAGGGAGGACCTCATAGAGACCAGTACATTCTAGACCCCTCACTACTGACCAGACTACAATGTATGGGCTGCAGGGAGGACCTCATAGAGACCAGTACATTCTAGACACCTCACTACTGACCAGACTACAATGTATGGGCTGCAGGGAGGACCTCATAGAGACCAGTACATTCTAGACCCCTCACTACTGACCAGACTACAATGTATGGGCTGCAGGGAGGACCTCATAGAGACCAGTACATTCTAGACACCTCACTACTGACCAGACTACAATGTATGGGCTGCAGGGAGGACCTCATAGAGACCAGTACATTCTAGACCCCTCACTACTGACCAGACTACAATGTATGGGCTGCAGGGAGGACCTCATAGAGACCAGTACATTCTAGACACCTCACTACTGACCAGACTACAATGTATGGGCTGCAGGGAGGACCTCATAGAGACCAGTACATTCTAGACACCTCACTACTGACCAGACTACAATGTATGGGCTGCAGGGAGGACCTCATAGAGACCAGTACATTCTAGACACCTCACTACTGACCAGACTACAATGTATGGGCTGCAGGGAGGACCTCATAGAGACCAGTACATTCTAGACACCTCACTACTGACCAGACTACAATGTATGGGCTGCAGGGAGGACCTCATAGAGACCAGTACATTCTAGACACCTCACTACTGACCAGACTACAATGTATGGGCTGCAGGGAGGACCTCATAGAGACCAGTACATTCTAGACCCCTCACTACTGACCAGACTACAATGTATGGGCTGCAGGGAGGACCTCATAGAGACCAGTACATTCTAGACACCTCACTACTGACCAGACTACAATGTATGGGCTGCAGGGAGGACCTCATAGAGACCAGTACATTCTAGACACCTCACTACTGACCAGACTACAATGTATGGGCTGCAGGGAGGACCTCATAGAGACCAGTACATTCTAGACACCTCACTACTGACCAGACTACAATGTATGGGCTGCAGGGAGGACCTCATAGAGACCAGTACATTCTAGACACCTCACTACTGACCAGACTACAATGTATGGGCTGCAGGGAGGACCTCATAGAGACCAGTACATTCTAGACCCCTCACTACTGACCAGACTACAATGTATGGGCTGCAGGGAGGACCTCATAGAGACCAGTACATTCTAGACACCTCACTACTGACCAGACTACAATGTATGGGCTGCAGGGAGGACCTCATAGAGACCAGTACATTCTAGACCCCTCACTACTGACCAGACTACAATGTATGGGCTGCAGGGAGGACCTCATAGAGACCAGTACATTCTAGACCCCTCACTACTGACCAGACTACAATGTATGGGCTGCAGGGAGGACCTCATAGAGACCAGTACATTCTAGACACCTCACTACTGACCAGACTACAATGTATGGGCTGCAGGGAGGACCTCATAGAGACCAGTACATTCTAGACACCTCACTACTGACCAGACTACAATGTATGGGCTGCAGGAGGACCTCATAGAGACCAGTACATTCTAGACACCTCACTACTGACCAGACTACAATGTATGGGCTGCAGGGAGGACCTCATAGAGACCAGTACATTCTAGACCCCTCACTACTGACCAGACTACAATGTATGGGCTGCAGGGAGGACCTCATAGAGACCAGTACATTCTAGACCCCTCACTACTGACCAGACTACAATGTATGGGCTGCAGGGAGGACCTCATAGAGACCAGTACATTCTAGACCCCTCACTACTGACCAGACTACAATGTATGGGCTGCAGGGAGGACCTCATAGAGACCAGTACATTCTAGACACCTCACTACTGACCAGACTACAATGTATGGGCTGCAGGGAGGACCTCATAGAGACCAGTACATTCTAGACACCTCACTACTGACCAGACTACAATGTATGGGCTGCAGGGAGGACCTCATAGAGACCAGTACATTCTAGACACCTCACTACTGACCAGACTACAATGTATGGGCTGCAGGGAGGACCTCATAGAGACCAGTACATTCTAGACACCTCACTACTGACCAGACTACAATGTATGGGCTGCAGGGAGGACCTCATAGAGACCAGTACATTCTAGACCCCTCACTACTGACCAGACTACAATGTATGGGCTGCAGGGAGGACCTCATAGAGACCAGTACATTCTAGACACCTCACTACTGACCAGACTACAATGTATGGGCTGCAGGGAGGACCTCATAGAGACCAGTACATTCTAGACCCCTCACTACTGACCAGACTACAATGTATGGGCTGCAGGGAGGACCTCATAGAGACCAGTACATTCTAGACACCTCACTACTGACCAGACTACAATGTATGGGCTGCAGGGAGGACCTCATAGAGACCAGTACATTCTAGACACCTCACTACTGACCAGACTACAATGTATGGGCTGCAGGGAGGACCTCATAGAGACCAGTACATTCTAGACCCCTCACTACTGACCAGACTACAATGTATGGGCTGCAGGGAGGACCTCATAGAGACCAGTACATTCTAGACACCTCACTACTGACCAGACTACAATGTATGGGCTGCAGGGAGGACCTCATAGAGACCAGTACATTCTAGACACCTCACTACTGACCAGACTACAATGTATGGGCTGCAGGGAGGACCTCATAGAGACCAGTACATTCTAGACCCCTCACTACTGACCAGACTACAATGTATGGGCTGCAGGGAGGACCTCATAGAGACCAGTACATTCTAGACACCTCACTACTGACCAGACTACAATGTATGGGCTGCAGGGAGGACCTCATAGAGACCAGTACATTCTAGACACCTCACTACTGACCAGACTACAATGTATGGGCTGCAGGGAGGACCTCATAGAGACCAGTACATTCTAGACACCTCACTACTGACCAGACTACAATGTATGGGCTGCAGGGAGGACCTCATAGAGACCAGTACATTCTAGACACCTCACTACTGACCAGACTACAATGTATGGGCTGCAGGGAGGACCTCATAGAGACCAGTACATTCTAGACACCTCACTACTGACCAGACTACAATGTATGGGCTGCAGGGAGGACCTCATAGAGACCAGTACATTCTAGACCCCTCACTACTGACCAGACTACAATGTATGGGCTGCAGGGAGGACCTCATAGAGACCAGTACATTCTAGACACCTCACTACTGACCAGACTACAATGTATGGGCTGCAGGGAGGACCTCATAGAGACCAGTACATTCTAGACACCTCACTACTGACCAGACTACAATGTATGGGCTGCAGGGAGGACCTCATAGAGACCAGTACATTCTAGACCCCTCACTACTGACCAGACTACAATGTATGGGCTGCAGGGAGGACCTCATAGAGACCAGTACATTCTAGACACCTCACTACTGACCAGACTACAATGTATGGGCTGCAGGGAGGACCTCATAGAGACCAGTACATTCTAGACCCCTCACTACTGACCAGACTACAATGTATGGGCTGCAGGGAGGACCTCATAGAGACCAGTACATTCTAGACACCTCACTACTGACCAGACTACAATGTATGGGCTGCAGGGAGGACCTCATAGAGACCAGTACATTCTAGACCCCTCACTACTGACCAGACTACAATGTATGGGCTGCAGGGAGGACCTCATAGAGACCAGTACATTCTAGACACCTCACTACTGACCAGACTACAATGTATGGGCTGCAGGGAGGACCTCATAGAGACCAGTACATTCTAGACACCTCACTACTGACCAGACTACAATGTATGGGCTGCAGGGAGGACCTCATAGAGACCAGTACATTCTAGACCCCTCACTACTGACCAGACTACAATGTATGGGCTGCAGGGAGGACCTCATAGAGACCAGTACATTCTAGACCCCTCACTACTGACCAGACTACAATGTATGGGCTGCAGGGAGGACCTCATAGAGACCAGTACATTCTAGACCCCTCACTACTGACCAGACTACAATGTATGGGCTGCAGGGAGGACCTCATAGAGACCAGTACATTCTAGACACCTCACTACTGACCAGACTACAATGTATGGGCTGCAGGGAGGACCTCATAGAGACCAGTACATTCTAGACACCTCACTACTGACCAGACTACAATGTATGGGCTGCAGGGAGGACCTCATAGAGACCAGTACATTCTAGACACCTCACTACTGACCAGACTACAATGTATGGGCTGCAGGGAGGACCTCATAGAGACCAGTACATTCTAGACACCTCACTACTGACCAGACTACAATGTATGGGCTGCAGGGAGGACCTCATAGAGACCAGTACATTCTAGACCCCTCACTACTGACCAGACTACAATGTATGGGCTGCAGGGAGGACCTCATAGAGACCAGTACATTCTAGACCCCTCACTACTGACCAGACTACAATGTATGGGCTGCAGGGAGGACCTCATAGAGACCAGTACATTCTAGACCCCTCACTACTGACCAGACTACAATGTATGGGCTGCAGGGAGGACCTCATAGAGACCAGTACATTCTAGACACCTCACTACTGACCAGACTACAATGTATGGGCTGCAGGGAGGACCTCATAGAGACCAGTACATTCTAGACCCCTCACTACTGACCAGACTACAATGTATGGGCTGCAGGGAGGACCTCATAGAGACCAGTACATTCTAGACACCTCACTACTGACCAGACTACAATGTATGGGCTGCAGGGAGGACCTCATAGAGACCAGTACATTCTAGACACCTCACTACTGACCAGACTACAATGTATGGGCTGCAGGGAGGACCTCATAGAGACCAGTACATTCTAGACCCCTCACTACTGACCAGACTACAATGTATGGGCTGCAGGGAGGACCTCATAGAGACCAGTACATTCTAGACCCCTCACTACTGACCAGACTACAATGTATGGGCTGCAGGGAGGACCTCATAGAGACCAGTACATTCTAGACACCTCACTACTGACCAGACTACAATGTATGGGCTGCAGGGAGGACCTCATAGAGACCAGTACATTCTAGACACCTCACTACTGACCAGACTACAATGTATGGGCTGCAGGGAGGACCTCATAGAGACCAGTACATTCTAGACCCCTCACTACTGACCAGACTACAATGTATGGGCTGCAGGGAGGACCTCATAGAGACCAGTACATTCTAGACACCTCACTACTGACCAGACTACAATGTATGGGCTGCAGGGAGGACCTCATAGAGACCAGTACATTCTAGACACCTCACTACTGACCAGACTACAATGTATGGGCTGCAGGGAGGACCTCATAGAGACCAGTACATTCTAGACACCTCACTACTGACCAGACTACAATGTATGGGCTGCAGGGAGGACCTCATAGAGACCAGTACATTCTAGACACCTCACTACTGACCAGACTACAATGTATGGGCTGCAGGGAGGACCTCATAGAGACCAGTACATTCTAGACCCCTCACTACTGACCAGACTACAATGTATGGGCTGCAGGGAGGACCTCATAGAGACCAGTACATTCTAGACCCCTCACTACTGACCAGACTACAATGTATGGGCTGCAGGGAGGACCTCATAGAGACCAGTACATTCTAGACCCCTCACTACTGACCAGACTACAATGTATGGGCTGCAGGGAGGACCTCATAGAGACCAGTACATTCTAGACACCTCACTACTGACCAGACTACAATGTATGGGCTGCAGGGAGGACCTCATAGAGACCAGTACATTCTAGACCCCTCACTACTGACCAGACTACAATGTATGGGCTGCAGGGAGGACCTCATAGAGACCAGTACATTCTAGACACCTCACTACTGACCAGACTACAATGTATGGGCTGCAGGGAGGACCTCATAGAGACCAGTACATTCTAGACACCTCACTACTGACCAGACTACAATGTAT
>JAKVIS010002078.1:0-25953 GCA_033119425.1 Bufotes viridis
CTTCCCATTTAAATGATGAATGGGAGGCTGCTTTGAGGTGTTTTTGTGTGCTGATTTTGCATAGTTTCTGTGTGAACTGGCGCTAAAGTTGACTCCACAGCCACATCTGTCCAAATGTAAGGTTCAATAGGAAGTTTTGACCACTGTATCAGCGCTGAGCCCAAACCTAACCGATGGTGTGATCCCGCCAACAACAGGAGGGCCTAGACTGGCTGCTCATGAAGTCTGACTCCCTGGGGGCATGAGCACAGTGGCAAATAACTGGCCTAAGTTATGCCTTACACATGTTGTTTTGGGTGACAATGGCCACATTTTTCCAACCTCGCCGATTACATTTTTGGCAGATGGTTGGTCAACCTGAACAATCATTTACATTAAAATTTTAAAATGATGGTAGGCCAAAATTGCCCATTTCAGAGACTTTTCTCTCATGAATATGGGCATCTTTTCAACCATAAGGCACAAATACAATGCACTCAGAAAGTCTACTTTCCCTTACAAAAGTGTTCCAGTTGTCAGATTCTGTTCATTATAATGCCACCCCCCGGTCTGTAATTTGTTTAGTAATGTGCACGTCCACCTAGGCTACTTTCACACTTGCGTTGGTGCGGATCCCTCTGTTTATTTGCACAGACGGATCCGCACCTATAATGCAAACGTTTGTATCCGTTCAGAACGGATCCATTTGCATTATTTTTAATGAAAAATGACAAAGTCCCAAACGGGTCACGTTTTGAATTGCATTGAAAGTCAATGGGGAATGGATCCGTTTTCAAATGCACCATATTGTGTAATTGAAAACGGATCCGTCCCCATTGACTTACATTGTAATTCAAAACTGATCAGTTAGGCTCCGCCTCTTCAGACGGACGCCAAAATGCTGCAAGCTGCGTTTTGGTGTCCGCCTCCAAAACAGAATAGAGGCGGAACGGAGCCGAACTGATGCATTCTGAACGGATCCTTATCCATTCAGAATGCATTGGGGCTTAACTGATCCATTTTGGACCATTTGTGAGACCCATGAAACGGATCTCACAAACGGAATCCAAAACGCTAGTGTGAAAGTACCCTTACTGAGGTGGTCACACGTGCTCAGCTCCATCCTTCTGTGACACTTACAGGGAGAGAGATGCTGCAGAAAGCAGCTGACCACCTGAAGTTAATCTAACAGGGCCAGGGTCTGATTTTTTATTTTTACATCAAACGTGGCATAACTTCTTTCAGTGACAAACAATGAGTACAGTCAATGTGACATAAGGGGGGCGGGTTACTGGAGATACATGTGGATAAACACACATGGGGTCATTTATTAAACTGATTTTACTGGCTTGGTAGCCCATAGCAACCAATCAGATTCCAACTTTCATTTTTGACAGCTCCTTTGGGAAAAGAAATATGGAATCTGATTGGTTGCTATAGGCAACTAAGCCAGTTCTACTTTACAGCAGTTTGATTAATAACCCCAATAGTCTAGATCCTTTAATATTTGATGTCACTTGTTAAAGAGGTTGTCTGGGTTCAGAGCTTTAAAGGGGTACCCAGAATTTCACCCAGGCAGCCCCCCTAATGTTAGCATCGGAGCATTTCATGCTCCGATGCTCTCAGGCAAAGGCATTTTTAATAGATCCAGTGACGCCCCGGGCTCTCCATAGGGCTGCCAGGCGGAGGCTTCCGCCCAGCAGCGAGCTCGGTGATGTCACTGGCACTGATGGGCGGGCTTTAGCGCTACCCTAGCCTGTAAAACTGCTAGGGTAGCGCTAAAGCCGTCCCATCAGAGCCGGTGACATTACCAAACACACTGCTAGGCAGAAGCCTCTGCCTAGCAGTGGCAGGGGTGTGGAAATTTAAAAAAAAACTACTTGTCGAAGGACTAAAGTGGGGGCTCAATCTACTTGTCCCTCATGACCATCTACTTGTCCTGAACTTGTACTAACGGTATACTGTATGGGGGCCACAAGGAGACGTTATGCTGTATGGGGGCAGGGCCACAAGGAGACGTTATGCTGTATGGGGTGGGGGCCACAGGAGATGTTATACTGTATGGGGCGGGGGCCACAGGGAGACGTTATACTGTATGGGGCGGGGGCCACAGGGTGACGTTATACTGTATGGGGCGGGGGCCACAGGGGTGACGTTATACTGTGCAGGGGCAGCCCCAAGGTGACGTTATACTGTATGGGGGCGGGGGCCACAGGGAGACGTTATACTTTATGGGGGCGGGGGCCACAGGGTGACGTTATACTTTATGGGGGCAGGGGCCACAGGGTGACGTTATACTGTGCGGGGGTGGGGGCCACAGGGTGACGTTATACTGTATGGGGGCAACAGGGAGACGTTATAGTTTATAAAGTGCCACCTGCAGTGCAGATTGCAGGCAGGGCCAGAGCCTCAGAAGACAGACAGCACAACCTTTATTTCTGACACCCCTGCAGATGAGCGTTCCTCCCAGAGTCTGTCAACTGAGCTCCCAGCCTGACCTGCAAGTGCTGACTGGGGTTACATAGCATTATACTGACTTATGATGCTATGTAACCCTTACAGTTCTGGAATGTATTGGATAACGCTGACATAATGCTGTCAGTGTTATCCAACACATTCCAGAGCTGTAAGGGTTACATAGCATCATAAATCAGTATAATGCTATGTAACCCCAGTCAGCGGAGCTGCGATGTGGACAGGCTCCGGGAGGAACGCTCATCTGCAGGGGGCCGTGGGGTCTCACTCTTCTTCTCCCATCTTGTCTCTGGAGACGGTGTGCTGACTTGCTGTGCGCTCCGTGCTGGCAGGTGGGAGGAGACTTCGATACAGGAGCCGGGAGGAGCAGGGGCCGCCTTCAGGAAGTGCTATGTACGGTACTCACGATGCAGGGGCAGGCTGACATAGATGTAGGAGCGGTCAGCTCGCGGCACGCATATGACCGCTCCTATTACTGTCCAACAACATGTCCCTGCTACTTGCCCGCACAGGGCTAAACAACTGTTTAAAGTACTTGCCCGGCGCCCGGAACTGCATGTCCCGGGCGTCGGGCGATAGGAATTCCACACCCCTGAGTGGGTTATTGTAAATAAAAAAAGTCCCTTGTCCTGCGCAATCCTGCGCAGGGCAATGCTCCGATGACAACATTAGGGGGGCTTCCTTGTGAAATTCTGGGTACCCCTTTAAAGAAGAACATAGAAGAGAAGACACAAAGTCTTGACTTTCTTACTCACCCTAATATTACTCCTGTCGCCTTGCAAAAGAATCAGTATTATTTTGCCCATGAACATTAGTTTCCCAGTCAGCTTCAAATCCGACGTCCATTTTTCTACAGTTTTGACATATTTGTTCTTAGCCCTCATGTGATCTAAATGTAAAAGGGTTGTCCACGTCCCATCGTCAGTCACTGCTGACAGAAGGTGTTTTTCATCTTGGATGGAATTCCCAATTATGCTGTTAAAATTCTGCTGTGTCCACAAGACCAAGTCATGTATCATGGGTTCTGAGAGATGCTCCCGGGCTTGGTCAAGTAATTTATCTCTTAGTTCTTTACACTGTGCCCTAGTAAGTTCTTCGAGCTGACAGAGAGATTTGGTGAGACAGGATGGATATGTAACCGGCAGATCAAATACAAGACGTAACCGGATTTCAGATTCCGCTATCCTCCGCACGTTGGTCTGAATCATTACAGTTATTCCGCTCTCTACAAAACATGGAAACCCAATCAGCCACAATGAAATATCCTGACAGCAATAAATCAGAGGAAAATTACATTTTCCAATGGCTCTATGCGCCATTTATCTTTGGTTGAGGACATCCAGACAGAAATATTAATGGAGAGTTAAGGGTTATGAAAACCTGACCAAGAACATTCTGTGAAATGTTACTTTCTGTTCTTTCCATTGCCTTTTTATTGAACATTTGAAAAAAAATGTTGTTACATCAAACAAACATATCGAAGGGTAGAGGAAGGAGGAGAAAAGTTCGTAGGGCCATGAATATCGGCTTCTGTCGAGGCCTAGTAGACAGTAAAGCTCCTTTGGATATACACTACTCACAAAAAGTTAGAGATATTTGGCTTGTGGGTAAAATTTCACTATGAACCTAAATGAACTCTAACCTTTACAGGTGAACTTAATGTGACCTTCTCTAATCTTCTGAATGCACGTGTCCAACCTTTCAATGTTTCAGTACTTTCTGCTCAACTTGCGGTTCTCCAACAAGGAGCTTAATGGCAAGATTCACAACAGGTGTTTGATCCATGAATCACCCAATAAATTTCCTGATTCAATTAGAATTGGTATTAAAACAGTCCTCCTCATCATGCTGTTCATATTTTGACGCTGAGCAGAAATGATGGCTGCCAACAATGTTGGAGACGTCAAGGAGAGCGCTATGCATCAGCCAGGTGGGTCTAGTCAATACAGAACTGCCCTACACTTTGTGAATGGTACAGTGACAAGCCCATACTACTTGAATAACATCAATAATCCAGTCACTGTGCCTCTGCATGAACAACACATGCCTAATATCATCTTCATGGACGACAATGCACCAGCTCATCGAGGTCGCATCATTAGGGAATGGCTGCTGGAGACTGGAGGACCTCAAATGGATTGGCCTACACTTTCTACTGACCTGAATCCCATTGAAAACCTATGGGAACAGCTGTGTCACTGTGTAGAGGCTCGTAACTCTGTACCCCAGAACCTCAATGACCCGAGGGCCGCCCTTCAAGAAGAGTGGGATGCCATGCCTCAGTCGACTTGTGAACAGCAGGAGACGTCGTTGTCAAGCTGTAATTGATGGTCAAAGCCACATGACAAGTTTTTGAGACACTAACATTTTTGTGGGGGTATGCCCACCACTAGTGTTGGCTTTTGTTTCAAAAAATTGTTAGACATGAGGAAATGACCATTGCATGTTTCTACTTAAATGCCCTACTTTCATGATAGAATATCACTGTACCGGGAACTTTTTACGTTTTCCATAAATTTCATAAACTTTTTGTGAGTAGTGTATGTATAAAATGTTTACGTCCTTGGCCTTTTCCTTCAAACAAAGCACTGTGAAGGAAGGAAGCGCTGCTGTCCAAAAAACATTTTGGCCCGTCTAAAGTTTGCCTGAGACCATTTGGAGGTTCCACAATGCTTCCAGAAAATAAAACAATGGGCAGATGAGACAAAAGTGGAACTTTTTAGCACAAATGCTATGTTTATGTTGCTATGTCTGACCCCAACTGTGAATCCTGATGAAGGGAACCTTATGGTTTGGAACTATTTTGCTGCCTTAGGCCTCATGCACACGACCGTTGTTTGATTCCGTGTCCGTTGCTCCGTTTTTTGTGATTTTCTGCGGACCCATTGGTTTTCAAATGCACCGTTTGTCCTCCGCGTCCATGGTCCGTGATTCCAGTCCGTCAAAAAAATATAACCTGTCCTATTCTTGTCCGTGAAAAACGGTTCACGGACCCATTCAAGTAAATGGGACCGTGAAAAAATGAGGAAGTGTCATCCGCGTTCCGCGTCCATTTTTTTTGCGGATCCCTTGGCAGGCACTTGCCAAAAATTGTCAGCCTGTCTTTTGGTAAAATATTTTGGGTCATGTCCGCTAAAAAAAACGGAAGACACACGGAAACACAACGGAAGGCAAAAACGGACACGGATCACTGAACAACGGAACCCCTTTTTGCGGACAGCATAAAAAAACGGTCATGTGCATGAGGCCTTAAGGTGTGGATGCATTGCTATCAATGAGGGAAAAATGAATTCTAACTAGAGTTGAGCGAACTTCTATTTTTAGTTTGGCGTCCAAAGTTCGGGTTATCGTAGAATCCCTTTTATGGATTCCGCTACCGTGGACCATAACGGCGTTTGGAATCCATAAGGGGTTACTTTATTGAACCCAAACCGTGGACAACCCTAAGGACCTGGGGTGACGTCACCATCATGTGATCAGTGCAGGGGGCGTGGCTTAGCACTGGATCACCTCTTATCTAATCCAGTGCAGAGCCATGCCCCCTGCACTGATCACATGACGGTGACGTCACCCCAGGTCCTTAGGGTTGTCCAAGGTTCTGGTTCAATGAAGCATCCCCTTATGGATTCCAAATGCCGTTATGGTCCGCGGTAGCAGAATCCATAACGAGATGCTACGATAACCCGAACGCCGAACTAAAAATAGAAGTTCGCTCATCTCTAATTCTAAGGTGTATGAAAACATTTCACAGGAGAATGTAAGGGCAGCCACATATGACCTCAAGCTGAGGAGATGTTGGGTGATACAACAAGATATTTACCCAAAGCGCAAATATAAATCAACTAAAGAATGGTTGAAAAAGAACATTTGTGTTTTGAAATGGTCTACTGAGATTCTTGACCTTAACCATTTCAATGGGAGAGTCCACACAAAGCATCCCAGAAATATTAATAACCTAAAACACATTGGCAGGGAAAAATGGTCCAAGATTCCTCCTCAACTTTGTAAAACATGACTTCCAGGAAGTTGCAGCTACAGAAAACATTTGGTGGAGGTGATTGCAGCTAATGAGGAACCTATAAATTATTAAGGCCCCTTTCACACGGGCGAGTTTTCCGCGCGGGTGCAATGTGTGAGGAGGACGCATTGTACCCACTGAATCCTGACCCATTCAGTTCTATGGGGCTGTGCACATGAGCGGTGATTTTCACGCATCACTTCTGCGTTGCGTGAAAATCGCAGCATGTTCTATATTCTGCGATTTTCACGCAATGCAGGCCCCATAGAAGTGAATGGGGATGCGGGAAAATCGCAAGCATCATGTCAATCATTGCGGATGCGTTGCGATTTTCCCGCATGGTTGCTAGGATACGATCGGGATGGGGACCCGATCGTTATTATTCCTTTATAACATAGTTATAAGGAAAATAATCGCATTCTCATTACAGAATGCAATGTTCCCCGGGCTTTAGAGGGTTAAAAATAATAAAGAGTTAACTTACCTTCTCCCATTGTACGCGCAGAGCCCAAGAACGTCTTCTCTCTTGATGGTTTGGATGCATGAGGACCTGTGGTGACGTCACAGGGTCACATGGTCCAATCATAGAAGAATTTGAGTGGACCATGTGACCCATGTGATCCTGTGACATCACGGCAGGTCCTTCATCCAACATCTTGAGGGTTTAGTATTGCCGCAGAGTGCACCTGCCTTTGCTTTTGTTTAGTCTTCACAGATAGGTTGACCAGCCAGGGCTTAGTTGATTGGCATAGCGACCCTCCTTAAACAGTAGTGCACTTGATCATGGCTAGGTAAGTTCTTGACAACCCATGGGGTTAATAGTACCGTATGGATACGCTTAGCATGTATGTTAGGAGGCTTTCCTGGATGTACGTTAAGTAGAAGCCAATAATGAGTCAACCTACCTAAAACTGTCCATTTTTGAGACAACTATCCATCTTTGTAGGTCATCCCATAAACTTTTTGAGATATCTGTCCCAACAAAGATATTTATTCTTAACCATTCCTCTAAGGGAATTTCCAATCTAGAACCCAATTTTTTTTTTTTTATGTAAATCATTAAAATCTCATTTCTTCATATGGCTTTCTATGCTCCAAGTCAGTTGCCTACACAAAGAGTAGGAGGGGGTTTCGAGAGTTTAATACTGATGACCACAGGTCATCAATATCAGATTGAAGGGTCCGACTCGACCCCCACTAATCAGCTGTTTCCAGGAGCTGCTGGGTGCAAGAACTACACAGCGCCTTACACTGTGTAGTGGCCGCGCCTGGTTACTGCAGCATTGCTCTCATTCACTTACAAATTCAAATACTGGAGGTCACAGAGGAGTTCTGCGTAATGGCATGTAGTTGTAGGCCCTGAGTGCCCCCCCACACAGTACAGCACCGTGTTTTGGGGTCTGCAAATTGTGGAATCGCAAACACGGATAGCCGGCCGTGTGCGTCCACATTTTGTGGAACGCACATGGCCGGCGCTATATAGAAAAAGCCTATTTTTGTCCGCGATTGTGGACAAGAATAGGACATGCTCTATATTTTTTGCCGGGCCACGGAACGGTCCGTATCTTTTGTGGCCCTATTAAAAAGAATGGGTCCGCAGACGAGCCAAAAAATTGTGGAACGGATGCGGACTCATTCATACGGCCGTGTGATGAGCCCTAAAACACATCAACTACTGCAAACCCTATGTCTGAAAGGGAAAAGGGTGCTTCAGGTCAACCACTGATCCATTCATACAAAATCAGGTTCTGCAGCAGCAGCATCCATGACTAATACAAGGTTCTGCAGCATCTTGGGCAGGCGTAGATGCTGAAGAACCTCTTTGTGAAAGAGGAAGCTTCATGTCAGTGCCAAACATAATTTGTCTTAATTTCTGCATAGGCTCACTGCCTTTTTAGCTCGAAGGGGTTATCCAGGAATTTGATATTGATGGCGTATCCTCAGGGTAGGTCATCAATATCACATCTGTGGGGGTCCGGCATTAATATGGGACCCTATGGGCAGCAAACGTTGCCCATAGGGTCCCATATTTTTAAAAAAACATACCGCTTAGGCTACATGCACACGACCGTTGCCTGCCTCCGCGTCCGCTCCTCCTTGAAATTTCGCGTCCGTCAAAAAAAACGGATGACGGATCCGATTTTTATGGCAGATCCATTGTAAAAATGCCTATCCTTGTCCACGACCGTGAAAAAAATAGGACATGCACTATTTTTTTGACGGAATGAAAACACGGATCACGGAAGCGGAACGAAAACGGTTGACCATCCGCATTTTTGGCGGACCCATTGAAATGAATGGGGAAGCATCCTATCCGTGAAAAAAAACGGAACGGACGCGGAAACAAACAACGGTCGTGTGCATGGGGCCTTAGTGTACCTTTTTCAGTGGCCCTTGGTATGGGAAAGCATAGGCCACCCAGACGGAGACAAAAACGAAGCCTACGGGTACATCTGACGTATATAGCAGGAGCGTTTTCTGGGCCTAGGCCAATCAATAGGTCAATAAGCTTAAAGGGGTTGTCCAGGTTCAGAGATGAACCTGAACATACCCATAATCTCACCCAGGCAGCCCCCCGACTTGAGCATCGGAGCAGTTTATGCTTTGATGCTCTCCCTTGCCCTGCGCAGGATGGCACAGGGCAAGGGCTCTTTTATTTACTATAACACACTGCCAGGCAGAGGCTTCCGCCCGGCAGTGTGTTCGGTGTCAGTCACTGGGTCTGATGGGTGGGCTTTAGCGCTGCCCTAGTCGTTTTACAGGCTAGGGCAGCACTAAAGCCCACCCATCAGTGCCGGTGACATCACCAGGCTCCCTGCTGGGCGGAAGCCTCCGCCTGGCAGCCCGAAGGAGAGCCCGGTTTGTCACAGGAACTCTACAAAATGCCTTTGCCCTGCGCGATTCAGAGCAGATCAAAGGAGAGTATCGGAGCATGAACTGCTCCAATGCTCTTGTCAGGGGGGCTGCCTGGGTTAAATTCTGGACTACCCCTTTAAATGCAAAGTGCAATGAGCGTAAGATCGGTCGTATGTGTGTGCCAGTGCAACTTCCAATAATCTTGACCAATGCACAATAATATATATATATATACTGTACACACATGACCCCTGAATCTATGAATATAATTGTATAATGGCTACTATTCCATAATTCTTTACCCAGCCCCATCCACACAGTGATAAGCAGATATCCATGACTTTGCAGTGCCATCACCTGAACATGAGAGGACTTCACATTCCCCCGGATCACAGTATATGGCTGACAGCACAGAGATCTCCTCCAGCGCAGCCTCTGACATCTCTGGCTGCACACACAGCTGCACTACGTGGGTTTCCGACCAGTACTCCTAGCACAGAACTTCCCTTTCCGCCTCCCGTCAGTCCTGCATCACCGCCATCGTCCACTAGAGGGCAGCAGGTCCTAAGGTTTGGAAAGTAAGACACCATCCATCGCTATGGGAGGCCTAGACACTGCTGCTGACTGCCCCCTGGCTCCATTCCCACCCCTCAAGTGGACCCTATTCATTTTAGCATGCCTCCCGTGTCCCTCTTGTTGACCTGGGAAATTAATGCATACATTTACTATATTTCTCCTTACTAAACTGTGTATATTAGACCATAACTTCATTATTTGGTTCAATTTGGACCTTAAAATATCTAAATTCTGATGAGTTATGTGCTAATATTTTAGGCTACTTTCACACTAGGGTTAAAGCTTTCCGGTATTGAGTTCCGTCACAGGGGCTCAATACCGGAAAAAAACACTTTAATTTTATCCTAATGCATTCTGAATGGAGAGAAATCCAGCCAAAATTCCGGAACACTTGCCAGAATGCCGGATCCGGCATTAATTTCCATTAAAATGTATTAATGCCGGATCCTGTACCAAGTGTTCTGGAAAAACGGATCGGGTTTCCCGTTCTGCACATGCACAGACCTTTAAATCTGTGAAAAAGATTAATTTTCCAGATGGCACCGGAGAGACGCATCCGGTATTGCAATGCATTTGTTAGTTGTAAACAAATGCTATCCGTTTGCATACGGATTTTCCGTATCCGGCAGGCAGTTCCAGAACGCAAGTGTAAAAGTACCCTTAAATGGATATTGAAGTGCAAGAAAAAAATTGGCCCAGGGGCTCCACATGATATAAAAAAATAAAGGAACCGACCCCCGGCCTGTGACGGAGTCAGTAATTATGCTTTGGGCGGAGTTAGAGGCGTGGCTTAGTATGAGAAAACCTGCCGGAATTTGTGCCGCACATATTGTCACTCTTTGCGATTTTCTAAAGTTGGGAGGTACGATTTTATTACAGTTTAGTCAAGAAAATGCCTGCTCATCAGTAAGGCCTGGGCTACACTGCGACATTTTGTAGCGCGACTGATTTATTTTAACTATCGAACTACAGCTGCAGTCAACAGGATTGCATTGAACTGAATACATTCCTTTGGACTGCAGCAGCAGGGTCAATAGTTAAGTCAATCAGTTGCGCTACAAAAATGTAGGAGTGCAGCCTCAGCCTCAAGGCTGGGTCTTCACAACGACTATTTTGTCGCATTAATGTCGCGCGACAATTTTTATGATGATAGTGCAGTTGTGCCCTGTGTCGTGCGACTTATTGTCATTGTGTAGCCCTAGCCTAATACTGGTGTGATAAACCGATGGATTATGGACAATAACGCTAGGGCTACACGGCGACATGTGTCGCGCGACTAAAAGGGTAGAACTACATTGCGACGTGTCGTGCAACATTCGCACAGAAATCCATCTTCGTGTCACAGTATTTCACAGTTCGACACCACTGACTATCATTGCACAACACGTCGCAATGTAGTTGTACCTTTTAGTTGCGCGACTTATTGTAGCGCAACAGGTCGCTGTGTAGCCCCTTAGACTACATGAACACGAACGTATTTTGTTTCCGTGCCCGTTCCGTTTTTTTTTTTTTTGCGGATAGGATGCGGACCCATTCAGTTCACCGTGTGCTGTCTGCATCAGTATGTCCGTTTCCCTTACGTCCTACCAGCAGCACAGATGGGGTTAACCACCCCCCCGTGGACTGGCAGGACCGGCGGAATGTTTAATGAGCCCAAGACTAATAACTCAATTTAACAATTAAGTGTCTCCTTAAAAGGAGGAAGTCAACCCCCAGCCCACTGTGTTTTTTTCTGTCCTCCCGGACAGGTGGACTAGGCGGTTTGTTCCCCCCTTTCTTATGAAAGTGCGGGGAGCCTTCTTTTTCGTTTGGGTAACGGCGTTGCCTTTTTCCTAGGTACCTTGTCAGTTTGGCCGGCAGCTTATCTGCTGCCGGCCCCGCGCAGTTGCGCCTGGCTGGGGTATTTTTGGCGGCGTCCTCGGTCCAGGATTCTCGGTCCCTGTGCGCCGCCATCTTCCGGTGGTGACGCGGGGGCTCTCCTTTTGCGTCACCTCCGGGTAATCCGGCCGTGTTTTTTTCACGGGCACGATTTTTTTCCGCTTTTTTATGCTTCTTCCTGTGGAGGATTTACTGGGGAAGGGTGGATTGGCTATCCCTCCCTTCCCCTATTTTGGGAGGCTGTGTGCTAGCTCCCAAAGTCCTAAAATTGGTGTTGTTCCACTTGTGGTTTACAAATGTTTATTTGTCCCTTTTTTCCCGCAGTGATGTCTTCTCCGCGGGATTCGGAAGGCAGGAAAGTGGATTCCAAGAGGAAGTATCTATCCTGCTACCTTGCAGCAGTCAACGGTTATTGTAAGCTGATCATACCTGCACTTGTAAGATCGCAGAAGCTAAACAGCTTAAGGCTGGGCTAATACCAGCATGGGAGACCGGTTTGGAATCCCTGGGTCTGTTGACTTAACTTACAGATGTTACAGCTGCCGTTAGAGGGTTCTGACCTCTAGTGAACCTACGTTGCAGGATATGTATCAATGCCTTTATTAGAGGAGTCATAGGCCTGCTGGATGGAAAGGTTTCCTATGGAGACCTCTCTCCCGGTAGAGAGCCTCCTTAGTTTCTTTCTCCTCGGAGGAGGAGAAGCTGACGTTGTGTTTTTTCCCTGGAAAGACACAAAAGTTGCTCAAGTCCATCAGGTCGTGGGACCATGATGTTGACCGCTGGGAGCCTCCCGTTCCTCGCTACTCGGGCACAGCGTGTCTTTAGAGCGGATGAGACCCTCCTCTCATCATGATATAGAGTGGAAAAACCTGGAAAAGGTCCGGTTTTAACAAAGAAGTTAAATCCATGTTCCCGATGGCTTAACCCTTGGTGGATTCGTGGGGATCCATTCCCAAGGTGGACATGGCTATTGCCATGTTGTCCAAGCGCACTCTGGTTCCTGCAGACGATGGGTCTAGCTGCAGGACCCCTTGCAGAGTGCACACTAAGATGGGGTGTTACGGCAGCTGTGGCTTCCGCTCCACAGCCATAGCGGCTTTTGAAGTCTCTACGTTCCTCCGGTCTCGCCTGGATCAAGTTCAAGTTGATGTGAACCAGAGGTTTTTTCCAGGACAACATACTGTCTGCTTTCAAGACCTTCAAGTGCGATACCGCACAGCTCCAGTTGAAGCTAGCGATGGAGCTTACCTGCTAGCAGAACAAGTCCTGGGAACGAGGCCAAACACAGATCCTTGCTCTTGAAGCTAAGCAGCAGGTCTGTGTCTCATGGGAGACCAAGTGAAGATCAGGGAGGGCTTTTCAGAGAGCCTTCCCCAGCAGTCCTTTCGAGGGCAGGGCAGACAAGACTGCGGTGGCAGGTCTGGCCAGCAAACAAGCTCTTGTAGTGACTGGAGAGCACAGCGAAAGGGTTTGAGGTGCTCTCGTGGAGGAGCCAAAGATGGAAAATCCACCTCCTGACTATGGGCCTCTTTGAGGCTCTTGGTTAATTCCGTTACTCCTGCCGTCCTGCCAATAAGCTTCCCCATTCCTAAGTTTGTCAGGAGTCGTCTCTCCCACTTCTGAGAAGAAGGGATCCCTGGGTCCTGAATATCATTTCCAACGGTTATTTAGTCAACCTCTGGACAGGTTTGTCAAGATCAAGCTGCCAAGGAGGCGATCCTAGAGGCCTACATTCAGGACTACATTTGCAAAGGGGCTCTGGAGGAGGTTCCGGCAGGAGAACGGGGTCTAGGGGATCTATTCACCAGTTTTTTTCTGGTTCTCAAGGCTTCAGGAGATCTCCCGGATGATTATCGATCTGAGATATTTCAATCGATTTATAAGGAAGGTGAAGTTTCGTAGAAACCATCAGGTCAGTTGTGCACGTCGTCAATCCTGGAGACGTGATGGCAACCCTGGACCTCAAGAATGCATACCTGCACATCCCGATCCATCCTGGTTCCAGGAAGTATATCAGGATCACGGTCCAGGTGTCCGGTGTCGTCAGGCATCTTCTGTTTGTTGCCCTTCCCTTTGGCTTTTCTTCTGCCCCTCACACTTTTACCAAGGTGGTGGTTCTGTGGTGGCGGCTTTGAGGCTTCAAGCACTGACCATCATTCCTTATCTGGACGACTGGCTTTGAAAGCCTCTGCTCTAGCGGTCCTAACCCAACTTCTTCAGGTAACAATCTCCTTTCTGTTCCACCTACGTTGGATCATCAGCTGGTAGAAGTCGAACGTGAGCCCGTCGACTTCAGTAAGATAATCGACTCCACTGGAAGGTCGCCTCCAGTTGACTCCAGAAAGAAGATTCCGGGTTCAGAACACGGCAAGTTCCTTTCCCGGCGAGTTCCAATCCGGACTCTCATGAAGAGGTTGGGGCTCATGTCAGCGTCTGCGGAAGCAGTCCCTTGGGCTCTATGGCATCTCCGCCCTCTACAGTCGGAGGTCCTTTCCTAATGGAGTGGCAGCCCTGCTGGGCTAAACTCCCTGTGCTCCCTGACTTGGCAAACTCTGTATTCCCTCAGATGGTGGTGCCATCTTTAGACGGAAGTCTATGACCCAGCCAATCTGGGTCATATTGACTACGGATGCGTCCTAAGTAGGCTGGGACGCTCACCTAGACGACTCTCCAGTTCATGGGACCTGGTTTCCTCAGGAGTGGCTTCTTCATCCAATCTCTGCGAGATTCAAGCTATCCGGCTAGCTCCTCCTTCACTTCGCCCCTCAGATCTGGGGCAAAGAGGTGAAAGTCCAGTCAGACAGTGTGACTGCGGTACTTTACATCAACCAGCAGGGAGGCACGAGATCACTTCCCCTCCTGTCAGAGAATGGGGTGATTCTGGATTAGGCAGAGTTGTACCTTCCCACTTATCTGCGATCCACATCCAAGGCTCCCTCAATATGATAGCGGCTGAGCCGCGGTCTTCCGTCGGTGGAGTGGTCTTTACATCCGGAGAATCAAGCAGATAGTCCTTAAGTGGGTATGCCAGAGGTGGCTCATGGCAACAAGGTTCAATGCCAAGGTGGAGAGGTTCTGCTCCCTTTACAGGGAGGACAACCCCCTGGCGTTAGACGCTCTGTCAATATCCTGGAGGTTCAGGCTGGCTTACATCTTCCCTCCCTTTTCCATGATACCGAGGGTATTGATGAAAATCCGTCAGGATCAGGCCTCGGTGATAGCCATCATACTGTTTTGGCCGAAGAGATCCTGGTTTACCTAGCTCACCCAGTTGAGTCGAGGACAATATTGGAGGCTCCCCACAGCAGACCCTGGTGTCGTGGGACACTCACCTCTGCTCAGATCTGCACAGATTCAACCTGACAGCCTGGAGGTTGATCAGTCCCTTCCCAGTATAGAAGGGCTTTCAGAGTCGGTCCTGAGAACGCTGTCTCATTCTAGAGCGGACTCTACCAAGAGAGCCTACTCTTGTATTATGAGGATATTCATCCGGTTGTACCTCAACTGAGGTGGCGTCTGCAGATCCGCCTCTCTCCGCTATCCTTCAGTTCCTGCAAGACGGCCCTGATAGAGGCCTTGCCCTTCTACTCTGAAGGTTCAAGTTTCAGCCATCTCAGCTTGCCTTAAACAGGTTTTTGTCTCAGGACCGCTGATCTAACGGTTCCTTAAAGGAGCTGAAAGTTTAAAGCCTACAGTACTGAGACCCCTCAATGGGTTTTTCAGTAGTTCTCAGGGGTTAGCATCTCCCCTTTGAACCATTGGAGGAGGTGGACATCAAGTTCGTCACTTGGAAGTTTGTGTTTCTCCTTGCAGTGACTTTGGCCAGAGGGTCTCTGAGCTTCAAGCTCTCTCAGCACATGAGCCCTATACCATTTTCTTACATGACCGGGACCTTCTTAGATTCCTCCCGTATTGTAGGCCTAAGTTCCTTCCTTCCAGAACATCAACCAGGTGATATTCCTCCCGGTTCTGTCTACATCTACCACCTCCTCCTAGGAACCTGCTAGACATCCTCTGGACGTCTCGAGATGTCTCCGGATCTATGTGGATAGATCAAGGAGTTCAGGAAAATGAGAATCTGCTATTCCTGTTGCCGGTAAGTTTAAAGGCTGTAAGGCATCCAAACCTTCCATCAGTCGGTGGATTGAGGAGGCTATTAAGAAGGCCCACTCTACTAGAGTTGTGGCTACTTCTTTGCCGAGAGGAGTCTTCTGCCTCTCAACATGATTTGCAAAGCTGCCTCCTGGAGCTCTGAATCGACATTCATCTCCCATTATAGACTAGATGCCAGTCTAGCTGAGTTTTCGGCCTTTGGGCAGACTTTTCTTAGTTCTGCCAGGCAGGAAGGCCCTCCCTAGGGGTTTTTCTTGCTATCTCCCCATCTGTGCTGCTGGTAGGACGTAAGGGAATCGTTAATTTCTAACGATAATTTGTTTTCCCTTAGTCCTAACAGCAGCACACAAATTTCCCACCCTAGTAAGTCTAGTTTTTTTCTTGCTATAAACACAGTGGGCTGGGGGTTGACTTCCTCCTTTTAAGGAGATACTTAATTGTTAAATTGAGTTATTAGTCTTGGGCTCATTAAACATTCCGCCGGTCCTGCCAGTCCACGGGGGGTGGTTAACCCCATCTGTGCTGCTGTTAGGACTAAGGGAAAACAAATTATCGTTAGAAATTAACGATTCGTGGCCCTGCAAAAAAAAAATAGAACATGTCCTATTCTTGTCCGTTTTAGGCATTGTTACAATGGATCCGCAAAACATATACGGTCGTGTGCATGTGGCCTTAATCTGATGGATTGTGTCCACTGCGTCCTTCTTTCTAGTTAGACTCTGTTCACACCAGTATTGGAGGATCCACTGCAGATTCCATGGAACGGGGCTGTAAAAATAGCGCTATAGGCATAAAAAATAGACATGACGGAACCCAATGGGCCCCCCTGTAAGTCAAGGCATGACGTGAACACGGTCAACGTATCCACAGGCCCAATGTACCCAACAAAGGCCAGAACTTTGCTCTTACAGCTTGCGTCGGGGTGTTATGGGGGCGGCGTATCGATTTTTATGATATAGGAACCTGTATAAAAAAGTGTGGCTTTTATATACAGCAAACCACTGTAAAAAAAAAATATGAAATTAAAACGTGCAGTGTATTTTTATACACATTGTGACCAATGGCCAATGTCACGGGGCGGCCCAACAGGAAATACTCGACACAGGATCAGTCAGTCGGTGGTGCGTGCTCCTTCTGCGAATCCACGGATCCAGCACTGCGCTGTGCTGTATGCTTTTAATGGAAACCACCACTGTGATGAATATGTTTTTCTTGCACATTAGTAGAAAATAAAAATAGAAAGGGATGGGGCAGGGATTCCGTAAAAATGGCCATCTTGTCTGTACATGCCGCAGCCTCCAGTACTACATAGATAGCATAGATTCTCACTCTGTTAGGGCTCATGCGCACAAACGGATTTGGTCCTAACCTTTGCCTCTACACATAACATTACCTCACCTGTCTGCGGTCCCGCCACTGCTCCACAGGACCCAGAAACGACCTGGTCACGTGACCACTGCAGCCAATCACAGGCCTCAGTGGCCACATTGTCTTAAGTTATACAGTCCTGATCAAAAGGTTAAGACCACTTGAAAAATGGCAAAAAATTATTTTACATAACAAGGTTCCAAGTAGAGCTTCAACATGCAACAAGAAGAAATGTGGTATTCCGGTTGGTTAAAGTTAGGGGATAACTATCAGTTATCAGCGGTAGGACCCCCACTGATCACCAGAACAGGGTCCCAGTACCACCTGCAGCTCCTCTGAAAAGAATGGAGTGTGCGGTTGCACATAGTAACATAGTATATAAGACCGAAAAAAGACATTTGTCCATCCAGTTCGGCCTGTTTCCTACAAGTTGATCCAGAGGAAGGCAAAAAACCCCTGTGAGGCAGAAGCCAATTTTTCTCACTTAAGGGGAAAAAAAAAATTCCTTCCCGACTCCAATCAGGCAATCAGAATAACTCCCTGGATCAACGACCCCTCTCTAGTACCTATAGCCTGTAATATTATTACACTCCAGAAATACATCCAGGCCCCTCTTGAATTCCTTTATTGTACTCACCATCACCACCTCCTCAGGCAGAGAGTTCCATAGTCTCACTGCTCTTACAGTGAAGAACTCTATTCTATGTTTGTGTAGAAACCTTTCTTTCCTCCAGACGCAGAGGATGTCCCCTCGTCACAGTCACAGTCCTGGGGATAAATAGATGATGGGACAGATCTCTGTACTGACCCCTGATATATTTATACATAGTTATTAGATCTCCCCTCAGTCGTCTTTTTTCTAAAGTGAATAACCCTAATTTTGATAATCTTTCAGGGTACTGTAGATCCCTCATTCCAGTTATTACTTTAGTTGCCCTCCTCTGAACTCTCTCCAACTCTGCTATGTCTGTCTTGTTCACAGGAGCCCAGAACTGTACACAGTACTCCATGTGTGGTCTAACCAGTGATTTGTAAAGTGGTAGGACTATGTTCTCATCACGGGCATCTATGCCCCTTTTGATGCAACCCATTATTTTATTGGCCTTGGCAGTAGCTGCCTGACACTGGTTTTTGCAGCTTAACCACTTAAGCCCCCCTAGCTTAAACACCCTTAATGACCAGGCCACTTTTTACAATTCTGCGCTACACTACTTTAACTGTTTGTAGCTCCGTCATGCAACTTACCACACAAATGAATTTTACCTCCTTTTCTTCTCACTAATAGAGCTTTCATTTGGTGCTATTTCATTGTTGCTGACATTTTTACTTTTTTTGCTATTAATCATAAATTAACGATTTTTTTGCAAAAAAATGACATTTTTCACTTTCTGTCACAAAATTTTTCAAAGAAAACTACTTTTCAATATAATTTTTTCTCTAAATTTATTGTACTACGTCTTTGATAAAAAAAATGCAGTAAGTGTATATTTATTGGTTTGCGTAAAAGTTATAGCATTTACAAACTATGGTGCAAAAAGCAAATTTCCGCACTTTGACTTTCTGAGCACCTATCATGTTTCCTGAGGCACTACAATGCCCAGACAGTAGAAACACCCCACAAATGACACCATTTAGGAAAGTAGACACCCCAAGGTATTCGCTGATGGGCATAGTGAGTTCATGGAAGTTTTATTTTTGCCACAAGTGAGCGGAAATGAAATTATTTTATTTTTTTACAAATTCTCATATTCCACTAACTTGTGACAAAAAATAAAATTTTACATAAACTCACCATACCCCTCACAGAATACCTTGGGGTGTCTTCTCAAAATGGGGTCACTTGTGGGGTAATTGTACTGCCCTGGCATTTTAGGGGCCCCTAAGCGTGAGAATCAAATGCGTAAAAATGCCATGTAAAATCCTAAAGTACTCATTGGAATTGGGGCCCCTTTGCACCTAAGCTGCAAAACTGGCACACATGTGGTATCGCCGACACTCGGGAGAAGTAGGGCAATGTGTTTTAGGTGTATTTTTACATATACCCATACTTTTTGTGAACAATATCTCGGTAAATCACAACTTTTTCCATTTTTTTATACAAAGTTGTCCATTTACCGAGATATTTCTCTCACCCAGCATGGGTATATGTAAAATACACCCCAAAACACATTGCCCTGCTTCTCCTGAGTACAGCGATGCCACATGTGTGACAGTTTTTGCAGCCAAGATGCTCAAAGGGGCCCCAAATCCAATGAGTACCTTTAGGATTTCACAGGACATTTTTACGCATTTGGATTCCAAGCTACTTCTCTCGCTTTAGGGGCCCCTAAAATGCCAGGACAGTATAAATACCACACAAATGACACCATTTCGGAAAGAAGACACCCTAAGGTATTCACTGAGGGGCATAGTGAGTTCATGGAAGTTTTTATTTTTGGCACAAGTTAGTGTAAATTGGATTTTTTTTTTTTTTTTTTTACAAAGTCTCATATTCCACTAACTTGTGACAAAAATAAACTTTACATGAACTTGCCATACACCTCACAGAATACCTTGGGGTGTCTTCTTCTAAAATGGGGTCACTTGTGTGTATTTTTATATCCTGGCATTTAGGGGCACCCAAACGTCAGAAGCAGTTTGGAATCCAAATGCGTAAAAATGTTCTCAGAAATCCTGAAAGTACTCTTTGAATTTGGGCCTTCTGCACCTTGGTTGAAAAAGTGGCACACATGTGGTATCGCCGTGACTCGGGAGAAGTAGGGCAATGTGTTTTGGGTGTATTTTACATATACCCATACTTTTGTGAAAAATATCTCGGTAAATCACAACTTTTTCCATTTTTTTATACAAAGTTGTCCATTTACCGAGATATTTCTCTCACCCAGCATGGGTAAATGTAAAAATACACCACAAAACACATTGCCCTACTTCTCCTGAGTACGGACGATACCACATGTGTGCCACTTTTTTTAACCAAGGTGCGCAAGGGCCCAAATTCCAATGAGTACTTTCAGGATTTCACAGAACATTTTTACGCATTTGGATTCCAAACTGCTTCTGACGTTTAGGTGCCCCTAAAATGCCAGGATAGTAAAAATACCACACAAGTGACCCCATTTCGGAAATAAGACACCCTAAGGTATTCACTGAGGGGCATAGTGAGTTCATGGAAGTTTTTATTTTTTGGCACAAGTTAGTGGAAATTGGATTTTTTTTATTTTTTTTTATTTTTTTACAAAGTCTCATATTCCACTAACTTGTGACAAAAAATAAACTTTTACATGAACTCACCATACCCCTCACAGAATACCTTGGGGTGTCTTCTTTCCAAAATGGGGTCACTTGTGGGGTAATTGTACTGTCCTGGCATTTTAGGGGCCCCTAAAGCGTGAGAATCCAAATGCGTAAAATGCCCTGAGAAATCAGTACTATTGGAATTGGGATCCACTAGCCCCTAAGCTGCAAAGCGTCACATCATTTGGTAATCGCTCGTACTCAGGAGAAGTAGTGCAATGGTTTTGGGGTGTTTGTACATATACCCATACTGGTGTGAGAAATATCTCTGTAAATTGACAACTTTGTATAAAAAAAATTGAAAAAGTTGTGATTTACAGAGATTTTTTCACACAAAGTATGGGTATATGTAAAAATACACCCCAAAACACATTGCCCTACTTCTTCTGAGTACGGCGATACCAAATGTGTGCCACTTTTGTGCAGCAAAGATGCGCAAAGGGGCCCCAATTCCAATGAGTACCTTTTAGGAGGGCATTTTTTCGCATTTTTCTTCTCACGCTTTAGGGCCCCTAAAATGCAAGGGCAGTATAAATACCCCACATGTGACCCCATTTGGGAAAGAAGACACCCCAAGGTATTCCGTGAGGGGCATGGCGAGTTCATAGAAAAATTTTTTTTTTTGGCACAAGTTAGTGGAAATTGATTTTTTTGTTTTTTTCTCACAAAGTCTCCCTTTCCGCTAACTTATGACAAAAAATTCAATATTTCATGGACTCAATATGCCCTCAGCGAATACCTTGGGGTGTCTTCTTTACAAAATGGTGTCATTTGTGGGGCGTTTGTACTGCCTTGGCATTTGAGGGTCTCCGCAATCATTACATGTATGGCCAGCATTAGGAGTTTCTGCTATTCTCCTTATATGGAGCATACGGGTAATGAGATTTCTCTGGGCTGAAAGAAAAATGAACGGCACAGATTTCCTCATTCGCATCGATCGATGTGGATGAAAAAATCTCTGCCAAAAATATGCAAGAAAAAGAGGGGCCTGGCGATTGCCAGGACATAGGGGCTCCGCCCAAACATCCATACCCACTCAGCTCCTATGTCCTGGCAAACATGATTTCTCCATTCACATCGATCAATCGATCGGTGTGGAGGAAGACATCTTTGCCAGATTTTTGATACAAAGTGTTTGCCAAAGCATATGAACTCCAACACCTCTCCTCAGCTCAAATGCCAGGGCAAACATACCTGTCCTGCAGAGGAGAAATCTCGCCTTGCAGCGCCGCATACACCGACTTCACGTGTCTTCTGACAGCAGCGCAATGCTTCTCTCAGAATGCACATCAGTGCTGCGGCGTTTTCATCGGTTGGTCCGTTGGTCTGTTGGTATACCTGGAAAATAAAGGGTGGTTAGGGGAAAAAAAAAAGAAGAAAAACAGGCAGCAGGCACATGACTTGAACGTTGCAAACATTATAAAACATGAATAAAACCTGAACATGAAAAAAACTGAACTTTTAAAACCTGAACTAACTCAAGATTTTATTTTTCTTGCTACCTGTTTAATTTTTTTCTTTTTTTAACCATATCACTCTTTATTTTCCTTGTAGAAACATCTCCTTTCCCATGGGACAATGTGTAAAGTGTAAATCACACAGAGATGGTGAGAAGTACATTATGCACTTTATCCCAAGTGAAAGGAGACGTTTCTACCGCTTTCACACTTCTGCAGTAGCACAGCAGCACCGCACTCTATGTGTTAGGTCTCTCAAAACCTAGTATCCTGAGAGACCCTCGAGTCTGATTATAAAAACTACCTGTGTCGTGCATTCCCTATCCTAAGTGTACCTGGGTGTGGTACTTCCGAAACACTCTCTAGGCATAGGGCAGGGCGGTCAGGACAGTCAGGACAGAAATAACGGGTGTCACGCCTTATTCCACTCCTGCTACAGACACGACATTTTTTTCGGGTGACGGTTGGGTTGAGGTACCAGGAACGGCACTGGGAAGTGCCGCCGTGTAGACGGCTAACTACACTGGTGGATGGGGCCACGGAACCTCCTGGATACAGGAGGTTCTCGATGATCTCTTCCTGAAATTTGAGGAAGGATCCTGTTCTCCCAGCCTTACTGTAGAGAACGTAACTATTATAGGCAGCCAATTGAATCAGATATACAGACACCTTCTTATACCAGCGCCTGGTGCGCCGGGAAATTAAATACGGGCCAACATCTGATCGTTGAAGTCCACCCTCCCATGTGGAGATTATAGTCGTGGACGGAGAGGGGCTTTTCAACGACACTGGCTGCCCGCTCAATTTGAATTGTCGTGGTTCTGCGTGAATGGAGGAGAGCATGTAAACGCCACGCTTGTCTCTCCATTTCACCGCGAGCAGTTCTTCGTTACACAGTGCAGCCCTCTGCCCCCTTGCAAGTCGGGTGGTAACGAGCCGTTGGGGAAGCCCCGGCGACTAGGTCGCACGGTGCCACAGCAGCCAATGCGTTCTAGGAACAAATGCTTGAAGAGGGCCACACTTGTGTAAAAGTTGTCCACGTAAAGATGGTACCCTTGCCGAATAAGGGTGACACCAAGTCCCAGACTGTCTTCCCACTGCTCCCCAGGTAGTCAGGGCAACCGACCGGCTCCAGGGTCTGATCTTTTCCCTCATAGATCCGAAATTTGTGTGTATAGCCTGTGGCCCTTTCACAGAGCTTATACAATTTGACCTCATACCGGGCGCGCTTGCTTGGGATGTACTGTTTGAAGCCAAGGCGCCCGGTAAAATGTATTAGGGACTCGTCTACGCAGATGTTTTGTGCGGGGGTATACAAATCTGCAAATTTCTGGTTGAAATGGTCTATGAGGGGCCGACTTTGTGGAGCCGGTCAAAAGCTGGGTGGCCTCTGGGACGGGAGGTGGTGTTGTCACTAAAGTGCAGGAAACGCAGGATGGTCTCAAAACGTGTCCTGACATGGCAGCAGAGAACATGGGCATATGATGAATTGGGTTCGTGGACCAATATGAACGCAATTCATGTTTTTTTGTAATGCCCATGTTGAGGAGAAGGCCCAAAAAGTTCTAAATTCGGAAACTTGGACTGGTTTCCACCGGAAAGGCTGGGCATAAAAGCTTCCCGGGTTAGCGGTAATAAATTGTGTGGCATACCGGTTTGTTTCTGCCACTACTAAGTCAAAGAGCTCCGCAGTGAAGAACAGCTCAAAAACCCTAGTGCCGATCCGATTTGAGCCGTCTCCACCCGAACTCCTGACTGGGCGGTGAAAGGGGGAACTAATGGTGCGGCTGAAGATGGGGACTGCCAATCAGGATTTGCCAGCACCTCAGGGACTCTAGGGGCTCTACGGGCCTGTCTGCGCGGTGGCTGCGACGGGGAATTACTGCACGTGCCACCGTACCAGCTTCAACTGCCCTTCTGGTGCTCGCTACTTCACCATGTGTTACGGCAGTGCTGGTAGAAGGTCCAGGACGGGCTGCGCTGCTGGTGTATGCCTCACCACGTAATCCGGCAGCGCCAGCCCCACTCTGCTCCCCTTGAAGCGGATCCTGCGCAACCTGCGGTCTAGCAACACGGGCCGGGTACGCCTGGTGCTATCAGGGACCTCAACCTCCTCGTCCGAACTTTGAGTCAGAGAGCCACTGCTTTCTACAGGCTGGTATTCTGACCCGCTAGATTCAGCTAGATGAGGGTTCCCATTCCTCATCCGACTGGGTCAGAATCCTGTAGGCCTCTTCAGGAGAATACCCCTTGTTTGCCATTTGGGATACTAAATTTAGGGGTATTCCCTGAGACTACCCAAGAAAAAAGCAAGCCTGTCTTACAAATGGGAGTGTAGCGAGACAGAAGCCGCTGCGATTGATAAAAATATCAAAACTGATTTTTTTATTGGCCGCAGCGCTCAGAAGGGATTGTGCAGTGATACAAAAAAATTTTTTGTCACTGCGGCGGGCGGGAGCGGGTGAACGCAGGTGGGCGACCGATCAGGTCTGATCGGGCAAACACTGCGCTTGGGGTGGAGGGCGAACTAAAGTGACACTAATACTAATATAGATCTGACTGTGATCAGTTCTGATCACTTACAGATACTATAAAAGTATAAATGCTGATTAGCGCCACGCTAAACAGCGATCCAGTGACTGGCGGTGCGGTGGGCTGGGCGCCAACGCTAACTACCTAACAAAGGGGCCTAAACTAAGCTAAGCCTCAACAGTCAATCCAAGTGAAAAAAAGTGACAGTTCACAAAAGTGACACTGATCACTTTTTTCACTTTCACTATGTACTGACAGGGGTGATCAAGGGTTAATTAGGGTGATGGGGGTGATCAGGGCCTAATATGTACTGATTGGTGCACTTTACTTGGGATCTCGTGCTCTGTGCTGGGTCCAACCGATGAAAAGGACCCAGCACATGGCACAGATCCCTTATAAAACACATTTATTTATAAATACACTGTAGATCACCATTTTCTATAGGTGATTTTAAAATCACCAGCCTGCCAGCGATGATCATTGGCTGGCAGGCTGGTGACTCACCTCCCCGAGTCCAGCGGTGCGTCCATGTGCGCTCCACTGGATGCTGAGCGCGCCTTCTCGCTGCCTCGCGAGATGACGCACGGATGCGTCCAGGAGGAATAACCTGCCGCCGCCAGGACGCATCCGTGCGTCTCGCGGTCGGGGACAGGTTAATTTGCTGTTTATTAAAAATTCCTAGATCCTTTTCCCATGTCAGTGTTAACTGAAAGTGTTTCACTCATTTACACATGCACAGTTCCTCCAGGCCCCACATTCTCATGAGCTGTAGGCTCCTCAGCGGTAGGACCCCACCAATCTGATAGTTATCCCTATCCTGTGGATAGAGTGATAACCTTATCCAACCTGTAATATCCTTTTTAACACACTGTACTGCACTTTTTATTACAGTAGAATTCTTGGTACAGAATCTGCATTCAAAACTCTGATTGTTGTGGGTCCTACTTGGGACCCCCACAATCAGCGTAGAATCGTGCTAAGGTTGCTTCTCCATCAAGCCCCACAGACACCCGAACACCGCATGCCGAACACCTCCCCCACTGCAGGCCATCCAGTGATGAGGGGATCACAGGACCCCGATTCTAGTGATCGGTGAGGCCCCTAGCCATCAGGACTGGGTGGGCGATAAATGTTAAATGTGAGGAAACCCCCTTTAAATGTAAGCAAATTCCATAAAGAGCATGTACTCAACATGTATACTAGCTAAACTGTTCTTAAAGGAAAGCTGTCACCGGTTTGGCCACTAAACCATCCAACATGCCGTTGCTGCTGGCTGGCATTTAGGGAGCCCAAACCTGCCCACATATGTTCTGTATAATAAATCTGAAAGACGAGTCCGGAGTCCTCACCAGCACTTCGCACTGAGCACACGCTTTGCGGTAATAAATCAGAGGATTTATGCCTTGC